>VONZ01000935.1:0-274914 GCA_012976165.1 Labeo catla
CACACACATAAAAATAAGCAAGCAAGTAAATGAATAAATATATACATAAATAAATAAAACAAAAGACTCGTGTTAAAAACCAAGCCAAAAGCATTACATCTGATTCACAAATGGTAGTGGGTTTTCAGACAAAAGTAAACCAAACATAACCAAACTAAAACCAAACCAAACAAAACAAAGTAATCAAAAGCAGCATGATTCAAATGTTTGAGTCAGTTTTCAAAAACAAAAACAAAACCAAACAAAACAAATAAATCAAAACCAAACATAACTGAACCAAAAGACAAAAACGCAAAAACAAAACATGATTCAAATGTTTGGGAGTCCAAACAAAATAAAAACAAAACCAAACATAACCAAAACAAAACTACTCAAAAGCAGCATCATTCAAACATTTGAGAGTCAGTTTTCAAACAAAACAAAACCAAACAAAAGAAACAAACTAAACAAAAACAAAACCAAGCAAAAACAAAACCAAACAAAACTAACCCAAAAAGCAGCATGAGTTTCAAACATTCCAAGAGTCAGTTTTTTTTAAACAACAAAATTCAAACAAAAACAAGCAAACAAATCAAAACAAAAACTAATAAAAGCAGCACATGATTCAATAAACATTCCAAAATTCAGTTTTCAAACAAAAGCAAAATAAAACAAAACAAACCTAATCAAAAAGCAGCATGATTCAAACATCTGAGTCGGTTCGAACTACAAAACCAAACTAGCGATAAAACAAAACCTTAAAAATCAAAAGCAGCATGATTCAAACATTTGAGAGTCAGTTTTCAAACAAAACCATAAACAAAATAAACAACAAAATAAACCAAACCAAAACAAACAACAAAACAGCAGCATGATTCAAATGTTTCAGAGTTAGTTTTCAAACAAAACAAAACCAAACTAATCAAAACAAAACTAAATCAAAAGCAGCATGATTCAAACATTTGAGAGTCAGTTTTCAAACAAAACCAAAAAAAACAAAACAAAACAAACCTAAACAAAACATTTGATCATTTTTCAAAGCAAAAACAAAAAACAAAATCCAAAACAAACCAAAAAGCAGCATGATTCATGCTGAGTCTGTTTTCAAACCAAATAAAAACAAATAAAAAACAAAAATAAAAAAAAAAAAAAAAAAAAAAAAAGTGGGCAGCAAAGACTGCCGTTAAAAGAAATGCCATTTAAAACAATATTTTCTCTATCTTTATACTACTGATTTAAAAAGGTTTTAAGTTTTAAAAACTGTGGGAAAAAAAAAATAAAATCTTCAAAACGTTATCAAAATGTAATGCCTGTCATTAAAAAAAAAGAGAAAAAAACAGAACTGGCTGCACAGCATTGTAACTGTAATACTGGAAAAACAAAAGCAAACATTCAGGAACAATCAGAGTGTAATCATCCACCAGGACCAAAGGAACTGAACGTCTGTTAGTGCCAGTATCTCTCTCCATGGTAACAGCTGGTGACTTTGAACAACACAGGATCGGGGACCACATTTCTGTGCAGTGATACCACAGGGTCTCCACAGTGGGCAAACATTAAAGCCTATCGGGTGTACTCCCAGCGGGATATTGAAATGCTATGCTGAGAGTGGCGGGCAATGCCCTGCGCAGCTTAGCAGACCAAGGCGACAACTGTCATAAATTACTCCCCTGTGGGTCAGCATGTCTGCAGTACTGTAAGCAGTCCGGCATGGAAAGAGGGGTGAGAGACCGCAATGTGCTTTCCACAGGCCGAGAGTGACATCAGCTATGACCACTTCAACTACCGTAGCTCTCAAAACAAAACGGCACGCACCGAGACGCACACACGCAGAGCCGGGAGAGCCGATCCCGGGAAGAATAATTACGGAAGGACTTGAAGACTCGTGCCCGGCCTTAACTCCCTCTTAGTTTCCATTCATGGGCTGAGAGTTTGAAGAGCAAAAGCAAAAGTACTCAAGCCAAATTCCCATCCCATCTCAACCTTTTCTAGTGATGTCTAAAGTGCACTTCCCTGGGGCTTGCTGTTTGTCATAAAACATCTCTCAGCACATAATTTACCCCAAACCGGAGAAGCAAAAAAGAAATACAAACACAATTTACAGAAGTGGTGGTGGACCAGAATACTGCAGCCGTTTGCCAGCAGTGCGGTAATTTTAAACCGTGCGGCGTTAAGTGGCTCTTCCACCATACTGTGTGGTAATGTGGGACAGCTGAGCACATGGGCCCCTGGCCAGGGAGTGCATTATCTTTATGAATTCATGACAAAATTCTTCCTAGATAGCAACAGCAAGATAGGTGTTTGTAAACATTCAAGCTCCGTTTTCACATGAGAACATTTTGAACAAATGGAGAGCGAGAGGAGACATCGACGCAATACGCAAGCAATCGGTCATGCCCTTCTCGTCACAAACCAACTCTGGTGATCAGCTTGCTTTTCAAAATCACTAAATAACTAAACATACAAAGTTTTTATTATTTGGTACTGACGACACCTATTGTTTAAAATAAATCACATTATTTTATTTATTTAAATTTTTTTTTTTTACAGTACACAAGTTTCCCACACTTTTTGAACAGTAAATTTTCATGACCTTTCTGGTCATTTATGAATAGTGGATAAGGGTTTTTAAAACTTTAGAATCAGGCTAATTCATAAAAGAATCCTTCAGACTGTTTAAACTAAACTAGTCACCATTTGAAGTGGATCAAAAAAGTTTATCAAAGTTGTCCAAAGAAAAGAATGGGTATTGTTTTGGTTTTAAGGCAACTTTGACAGGTTTTGATCCACTTCATGTTGAATAATAAAATAAAATAACATTTTTCAAACCAAACAAAATAAATAACAAAATCAAACAAAACAAACAAAACAAAACAAAAAGCAGCAACTCTAAAATCACAAATATTTGAGAGTCAGTTTTCAAACCTAACCAAGCAAAATAAAAGCAACAAAACCAAACATTACCTAAGCAAAACCAACCAAACCAAACACAAAAAACAAAAGCAGCATATCTGATACACAAACATTTGAGAGTCAGTTTTCAAACCAAACTAAATAAAAACAACAAAACCAAAAACAAAATGAAAAATAAAAAAAAACAGATATTGTTTTGGTTTTAGGACAATTTTGATGATTTGAGTTTTGATCTACTTCAAATGTAAAATAAAATAAAATAAAATAAAATAAATATGCTTTTTAAACCAAACAAAATAAAAACAGCAAAACCAAAAAAAGCAGCATATCTCAATCACAAAAATGTGAGAGTCAGTTTTCAAACATAACCAAGCAAAATAAAACCAACAAAACCAACCTAACCAAACATGACCAAAGCAAAACCGAGCCAAACCAAACAAAGCAAAAACAAAAAGCAGCACATCTGATCCACAAACATTTGAGAGTCAGTTTTTAAACCAAACCAAACTTAAAAAAAAAAAAAGAAAAACCAAACAAACAAAAAACAAAAACGGGTATTGTTTTTAGTTTTAGGACAACTTTGATGAAAGGTTTTGATCCACTTCAAATGTTGAATAGAAAAAAAAAAAAATAAATACAATAACATTTTCTTAAAAAATAAAAAAATAAATAAATAATAATATTAATAGTAACAAATTTAAAGGAATTAAACTGTACATTATGTACATATGGCCAACATACTATCTGTGCATTTATTACAGAAATTACTTTTAAGATCTTAACAATTACCATGAATTTTCCAGCCTTGAACCAAATGATTTTAAAATTATCTGATATTTTCCATGGAAAGTCTGACCATGAGATCTTGAGTATAGAAAACAAAAAATGCTATGTAAACTGAAATAAGAAAACTTTTTTGTTTTGTTTTTTGTTTTTTTAAAAAATGCATTGGAAAAAAGTTTGCTACCAAAACACACACTTGAACACTATCAGAATACACATGCCACCAATACTCTGAAGGTTTCAGACTAAACTTGACACAATGTTGCTTACATTACGGGCTTTGCTAGGCTTAGTTTATAAGTGCATAATTGAGACCCTCATTCCCTTTCACACTTGTCAACCAGCTCAGTTTTTTTTTAGCCAGTCCCGAGATAAAAGTATGACACTGATATGCATTTATTAACAGCACAACAATTCAGCGACTAGAATATTTTATTTATTTGTTAATCAAATGAACTATGTAAAAGGAGGACTGAAAATAATACACCATGGTTTGACAAACTGCATTTATCATGTGTTGTTTTGGGGTTTTTTAACCTTGTGACAGAACTCTTTCCCATAAATCAAGTTTTTGCAGTCTGTTGCGTCTCCATCTCGGCCCGTTCGTTCTGCACACGCAAGGCTGCGCCTATCCAATCCGACTGGCATCACGGCCATGGAATGCTGAAGTCCACATTTTTCCCATTCAGCAAGGAAAAACGGCCTTTCAAAACCAATCAGCTAGAAATGTTGCTTTGTTTTTATTTTCAACTGAACTTCCTGGAACCTATTATGAAGCTGTCAGGGATGTATATTTAGCTATGGCAACAGTGGGCCTCCTCGCCCACTTGCGCCAATGGTCATGTCACCTCTGATAAACAGAAAAACAATTGGCTATCCCCTTTGTCACCTTAAAAGAAAATGGCCGAAAGAGTGTTGGCAAAGAGACGGCTCATCACAGGCAGAAGAAACTGAGACCCGATGAATACTATGGGAACTTTTATCATGGTTGATCGATTCCTCGCTATTCTTCATTGATGTAAAAAACTATTCATTAATATTAACCTAACCTATGGCCTTCCTACACCAAGATCTGGTGCAACCTAACTGATTAAAACAGAACTGAACGGAGTCTGAAATCCCCTGATATCCCTTTTTAATCCCAATTTAAAGATTCCAGCCAATATTACCCAATAAAATCTCATTAAATATCTACAGGATTAGAACCTTAAAGATCGAGTAGTTTGGGTTCTTTTCTACATTGTTCAACCCACGCAAATACCCCCAACCCTGCCAAAAAAAAAAAAAAAAAAAAGTGATGTTTATTGGCTTGCTATATTGAGAGCAGACCCATATATCTGTGCTGTTGAGTTTGGAATCTGTGCATTGAGCCCAGGATTAGCCCAACCTAAACTTGACTAAACAGTAACAAGGCAGCCGACTGGTTCACAAGTTCAGCCCACCGTGCCCTCCCTCAGCCCGCTTTAAAGAGAAAAAGAAACAAGACACAGCGACTCGGTGCATGTTCCCAGGTCATAAATTCAGGGTCAAGATTTCATCACTCATAACCACCGCCAGCACTGCCAGTTTAGCAGGAATTTTTACAGTTTAAAACCAACACAGCTCATGTGCATAACTGGGATAGCTAAAGACTGACCTGTACATACCGGAGCAGCTCATCGGGGGTGTGGGGTTTGAGACGTGACAGAAGAGCCATGTCAGTCAAAACACCAGCACCAAGACGAGCTGATGTTAAACATACTATCAAGTATTACCATGTGTGCCTTTGGTAAACGCGGTTTTCCGTAGTTCGTCCTTTATAAATTTGCTAAGATCTCAACCATGACTTCAGTCACGCTCTTCCAGTTGAGCTAGTTAAGTTTAATCTTAATACTGTCAATTTCATGTCATTCTATTTACTTTAAAATGAATTCATAAACGATGCGATATGAAATGAAAAGTAAGTGCAGTGTTGGTCAGTTCAGGTCATTTTAATGAGCTAAGTCAAGCTCAGTTCAATATTTTCTTTCTATAAATCACTCAAAAACATTTCATATTTTTAATATTAGACTAGCCATTTGACCAGCCAGTAAACATTTTGAATCTACTTGGTAACAACGACTGTTATCATATGGTATTTCATAATATGTGTTAGATTAGTATTACGTAATAAAGTGTCATTTTAAAAACATGTATTAAAAAAAGAAAATAAATTATAGAATGTGTAAGCAATGACCATTACTGACTATAATATAATATAATATAATATAATATAATCACTATAATACATAGGTCCTTAGAACAATTTGCCACACCTGCCAATGGTCAGTGACTTGAGAAAATATATAAATATAAATATTTATATATAAATAGAAAAAAATAAATGTTTTTACAGACTATTAAACTGTATGTGCATTATTTTATTAAAAACACAGGTAGAACAAATTGGGGAAATTTATTTCAACGTAGTATTATTATTATTATTATTATTATTATTATCATCATTATCATCATCACTACTATTTTCTTATTAATCAAACACACCTAAAAATAAACACTATTGCATTGTTGAACTGTAAAATGTCAATTTATACAATTATTATTATTATTATTATTATTATTATTAAATTAAATAAACCTATAAAGAAACATAATTATAGCACTGTTGAACAATTTCATAATCATGACAACATATAATAAAAATAACAATAAAAACAATAATAAGAACAATAATATTAATAATAATAATAATAATAATAATAATAATAAATGTTGTTGTCGTTGTTGTTGTACTACTACAATTACAATATGGTTGCTTTCAAACATCAAACTGGAGTGTTTTTATTTTGTAAAATTCATCTTGAAATAATAAAAATAAAAGTAATAATAATAACAACAACAACAACAACAACAACAACAACAACAATTATTATTATTATTATTATTATTATTATTATTATACTACAATTACAATAATATATTTTATGGTTGCTTTCAAATATTAAACAGGAGTGTTTTAATTTTGGAAAATTCACCTCGAAATAATTATTATTATTATTATTATTATTATTTTTTATCTATCTATCTATCTATCTATCTATCTATCTATCTATCTATCTATTTATTTATTTCATCAAATAGACCTATAAAGAATAGACCTATAAAGAAACATCACTGAACTGTAAAATGTGTCAGTCATTTTAGTTAATAATAATAATAATAATAATAATTATTATTATTATTAATTATTATTATTCAAATTATTAAATCAAATAATGGTCACTGCATACTCGTACACATATAAAAATCTATATTCTCACCCTGAATTACTATATTTGTAGTTACATCACTCAGCCCTATTTGCAGAGTTATGTCTAGATCTTCAAATGCTGTTAAGTCTTAGTCTATGAGTGGAAGGCTAAATTGCAAAGCCTGGCTAGCACCATGCAAGGCAGTAAAAAAAAAGCATGAGCACGTGGGGAGAAACATTGGAACGCCAGAGTACCAGCAGGTCTATTTTGCTTCCAGAGCAGTCATCACCTCCTTGTTGTCCTGGGTTGTTAGCATGTCCCCCGGTCAGCTGCGGGGACTGTGCCCGAGCCACAGTCTCCTGTCCCTGTCAGCATGACGGCTTTTGTTAAAATTTGTAATCGGCGGCGCTGATCTGATTCTATTTAAGAAGGCCTCGTCAACAGGTTTAAAAGAATGGCCGCACATGTCACCTCTTTCGATTGAATATTTACGCCGCCACCCCCCTCAAACGAATGGCTGGCAGTTGTTTAATCATCTGAGAGCGTCTGTCCCCCCCCCCGACGGCGACAAGAAAGTTCTGACCCGTGTCACCTTTATGATGAGCTCTGCTCTAAACTCAGCTGCCGGCCTAAAATAGGAGCTGTTTTTTAATGCCAGGCCGCTTGAATGTTATCGACTTTGCCAGCGTTCTGTTCTCTGCCGACAGCGGGCATAAGGCCTTTAATCGTACGGTTGAGCTTTGTCACAGCATTTCAATGAAGAGTAATTGAGAGTGATGGGCGTCACTGGACAACTTTCAGGGACAGTGATTAATGAAGTGTTGGTAACACACAGTCTCATCAGACACGGACACCAAATTATTCCATACATCTGTCATACGTTTTACGATAACACTCATGTCTTTTTAAAGGAAGCATAAGGAAAAATCCATCCACTCCCCTCCAGATGAAGAGCGCATCAGGTGAAGAGGGCAAGATGATGGTTCAAGGAATGAGTGACGGCCACAGCTTGACAGTGGAGACCCAGAGGCTCAAAATTTCAGCATGGAAGGCTACAAACGTGTGGTATTTATCAAAATAAGCTCAATGGCATTTTTGTAATCTGAGTAGAATTATTTTCCCATTCATTTTCTCTTAAGCATTTTTTTTTAAATACTTCTGCAAAGACTTCTCAGCTTTGAAAGAAACCAACCAGCGCAAAGACAACTCACATTACAACATTTGGTTTCAAGCCAACCATAGGCCTATTCACATAAAATACTGAAATACACAAAATATATTTTAACTATATTTACACAGGTTCCATAATGTGCAAGAATACAGGACTCAATCTTGATCCCGTGATGGTTGCCATGTTGATAGCCACAGCAATGTTTTGGTGCCTCATGGCTGTAAATAAGAAACGTGGTTGCCAAGAGTATATCCCATTTGGGTGTCAGCTATTTTTGATGAAAGACACATTAGCAATCGGAGACATTAACATCCGGCAATTTTTAGTAAACCGCCATGTTGTTTATACTTGCTAAGCTTCTTCTCTCCAGACCAGTAGGCCTCAACCTTTCTGACACTCACGGTCAACAACATTTAAAAGTCCAATGACTTCTCTAGTTTTTTTTTTTTTTTAGTAATTTACAGTACAAGAATGAAGAATAAGATTTTTTTGTAAATATTTACTCCCAAAAAATATTTTAGATTTTGGCATAACTACAAAAATTATAATGAATTATAAACATCTCAATGGAGTTATAATATTTTAACAAGTTACATGATTTTCTCAAGTCTAAAAATCAAACTTTTAAAAATTGGGTTCTTCATACTTCCAGGTTTTTCAAAACTGGACTGGGCGATTTTTCCAGTTTTATTGTTTAATTCAAATTTAATGTTTTGCCACAATTGAATTTTTTAGAAATCGAGGAACAGTGATTTTGAATAGAAAAATTACCAAACGTTAGATTTAGACAGTTTGACAATATGCTACCGATAACAGTAAAAAGAAAAGAATCATCCAACCGCATGTCGGCGAACATGAGCCGCCATTCACACAGAATGCACTTTTGTGCTGACAAAGATGCGACATGGGAAGAAGAATAGGAAAAACATGCAAGAAGATGAGAGTGAACTTCTTTTAACTTGAGCACTGCAATTTTATAATGCCGTTTCATGCATTAGACATGGCAAGAGACGCGAGTGCAACAGTCAAACGTGTCTATGTTTACACCGAAAAAACAATGGATAAGCAGCGCGTTTGAATTAAAAAAACCCTTTGAAGAACTAAAACTATGTCTGATATTTCATGTTTGCATCACGGTGACAGGCTGAAAGCTGCTGTTCATTGTTTTCTAGAAGATTTATAGTTAATAATGATTTAAGGGCGTACCTTCAGTCAATTTGAATTGATTTTTTACAGCATTTTCCTCATATTATTTCTGAACATATAATACGTATAAGACAAGTTTGTACAAGATGTAGTGGTGGTTCATGCATCTTTTCCGATACTTAACAAGTGATTTGTTTAACATGTACATCATGTTGACAACTTCATGTGTGGTGTACTTGGAATAGAATTTTGTTTAACTAAAGGGTTAATAAAGAAAAAGTTACTTGAATCATGCTATACACTGTAAAAAACTATTTGTTGAGTCAACTTAAAATAATTTGTAACCTGGTTGCCTTAAAATTTTAAGTTTAGTCAACTCAAAAAAAAGTTTATTTAACTTTAAATGTTAAATTATACTAAGTGACAACTTAGATATTTGAGGCAGCTGGGTTACTTACCCATCTGTTAAGTTTAGCAAACACAAATATCTAAGTTGTTACTTAGTACAACTTAACATTTCAAGTTGACTAAACTTAGAATTTTAAGGCAGCAGGGTAACAAATCATTTTAAGCTGACTCAACAAATTGTGTTTTTTTATTTTTTACAGTGTAGTTACATTTTCAAGTTGAAAATGTAAAAATAATAATAATAATAATAATAATAATCATCATAATAATAATAATCAATATTTTTGCCATATCGCCAAACCCTACTTTAAAGAAGAAAAAAAATTGCTGAAGGAGTGATTTCAAATAAGAAATACCTTGATTTTACATGTTTTGATTATTTTAACACTTCATTAATCTTATTAGAAATCATGTTAAAGGGATAGCTCACCCAAAAATGAAAATTTTGTCATTAATTACTCACCCTTATGTCGTTCCAAACCTATACGACCTTCATCTTCAGAATGAAGCTTGACACGTTCAAGGCCAAGAAAGATAGTAAGAACATTGTTATAATAGTGGAAGTTTTGTGAACACGTGCTGAAGACTGACACAGAAGAGAAGAATTTGTTGAATCAAGTCATTATTTGTTTTCTTTGCACACAAAAAGTATTCTCGTAGCTTCATAAAATTACGGTCGAACCACTGATGTCACATGGACTATTTTAACGACGTCTTTACTACCTTTCTGGGCCTTGAACGTGTCAGTTGCGTTGCTGTCTATG
The DNA here is from genome assembly GCA_012976165.1 of Labeo catla. Lineage (NCBI taxonomy): Eukaryota > Metazoa > Chordata > Actinopteri > Cypriniformes > Cyprinidae > Labeo > Labeo catla. The sequence continues at coordinate 10,395 of VONZ01000935.1, forward strand.
CAGGATCAGAAAGCTTTCAGATTTAATCAGAAACATCCTAATTTGTGTTGATGAACAAAGGTCTTACGGGTTTGGCATGACATATGGTGAGTAATTAATTACAGAACTTTCAATTTTGGATGAACTATCCCTTTAAGTCATATTGAGGCCCCCTTAAAAATTTGCTGAGGCCTCCAAGTGGACCCCAGTCCCCTGGATGAGAACCAGTGCTCTAGACCATACTATACAGGTTACCATTGGCTGGTAAAAGCAAGTACAAGACAGCGAGACAATTATCTGAACAGTGAAACATGCATCTCAGAAGAGCTGTAGCTGGAGTCACTGTTTGTTCTGTACAGTTCTGTACAGGGTTGCCAGGTCTGCATAACAAACCAGCCCAATCACGACCAAAACAATTGCGTTCCAGGACAAATTGGTTATCAAAATCGCATTCTGGGGGGCGAGGGGTTTTGCGTCAAAAAAATAAAATTAGGCAACCCATGGCAGGAAAACCACAGACTTGGCAACCCTGGTTCTGTACTTAGTACACTGTAATGAAAAATCTTAATGTGATTTTTTTCATGACTGAATTTGAGTGAAAAATGTGGTTGTCACTTCTGTAAATAACCAAACTATACAGTACTTTTACAAAATGGAATTACAGACTCAAAAGAAGAGTGAAAGCCACATTTAGCTGCAGTGTGCACGTGGGCAAAGAGTGTTTGATCAGTCACACATGATTACAATAACACACAACTTCTCTGTATCCTCTGCCTGCACTTTAATCTTTATCTAAATACAGCTTTGGCTTCATGATACAATGACAACTTCTTTAAAAATAACGTTGTTGAATACAGGAGAAAGAATTAAACAGGAATTCACTCAACAGTGTATTAAATAAAATAAACTATGCAACATACTACAGGACGTATGGATGCAAGCCGACGTAAAGTGCAAAACCGTGACTCAAAAGAGTCAACATTTGCTATGAAATCTCATCTGCCCATAAAACCACAGCTTTCATGTGCATGCTATTTGGGTGACAGTGAAGGAGTGTTTGTCCTAGCATTGACAAAGCAAGGGTGGTTTGAATTTTATTCGCCAATAAGCCTGTCAATCTGTGTGTCTGTGAGTGTGTGTGTGTGTGTAGAGCAAGGAGCGAAACAAGACAGTTGGACTTGAATGCACACACACACACACCCCGATGCCTATTTAATTAGAAATGTGTATTAGAATGTTCGTGGTCACAGGGTCCTTATGGGGCATGAAATAACAAGCAGCTGTGTTCAGGGTGTGTGTGCGCGTGTGTGTGGAGAGGTTTATTAGCTCAGTCCATAAAGGCAGTCTGGGATTCGCACAGGGACGCCCTAGGCTTAAGATCTGAACGCCACACAAGCAAGGCGCTGCCTCTGAAATACTAATATTGGCCCTTATTTCTGCAAACCCCCCATCCCAGACCATTCCCCCTCTACCAGGGCTTAGTCTACTGCTGGTCTGCTGTGTGCTTTGATTTCTCCAGCCTGACAGCCTTGCAAAAAGAGAAGCCTCTCAACATCATAAGACTCTCCATTGTCAATAAAATCGGAGTAACCTCTACTCTTGCTTTAACGCTACTCTCCTCAATGAAATCGGATGCTGTTAAATCGCACACCTTTCCTCTTTTAGCATTATGCCCATTTTGGTTGGCTTTATGCTGACCAGATGTGAGAAACCAAAAAGCACAATACCTGATATACCTATAGAATCAGAGAGGCTTTGTATTAATTTAGCCAGGCCTACATGTGAGCCAGACTTAGGGAGATTCAGTGCGACCGATAACTACAGTTACGCCTCCTGCATGTAGCTTGCATCTTTTTCTAGCCTGAGGCTTTCACATGTGGAAGCTCACTGAAAACAGATAGACAATAAAGTGCTCAGGACGTGACCAGATTATGTATACACTACCAGTCAAAGGTTTTTGAACAGTAAGATTTGTGATTTTTTTTTTTTTTTTTAAAGAAGTCTCTTCTGCTCACCAAACCCGCACTTACCTGATCCAAAGTACAGCAAAAACAGTACAATTCAGAAATATTTTTATTATTTAAACTAACAGTATTATATTATATGAATATTTAAATGCATTTTAAAATGTAATTTATTCCTGTGATTAAAGCTAAAGTTTTAGCATCATTGCTCCAGTCTTCAGTGTCATATGATCCTTCAGAAATCATTTTAATATGCTGATTTACTGATAAATAAACATTTTTATTATTATTATCATCGATATTTAAAACGGTTAAGTGTCTTTGATCGATAGAAAGATCTAAAGAGCAGCATTTATCTGAAATAAAAAGCTTTTGTAATATTATAAACTACACCATTCAAAGGCTTGGAGTTAGTTTATGTATGTATGTATGTATGTATGTATGTATGTATGTAAATATATTTATATATGTATATGTATATGTATATGCACACATTTGGATGAATTTGACTTTTTTGGCGAAATATTAAAATTTATAACCATTTTCAATTTGAGTGCATTTTTAAATTTATTCCCATGATAGTAAAGCTACATTTTCAGCATCATTACTCCAGTCTTCAGTGTCACATGATCCTCAAGAAATCATTCTAATAAGCTGATTTGACGCTCAACAATAACTTAATATTATCAATATTGACAGCAGTTGTGCTGGTTAATAATTATGTGGAAACTCTGACACATTTTTTAGGATTCCTTGTTGAATTTAAAGTTTAAAATAATATTTACTTGAAATAAAAACCTTAATCTGTCACATCTGATTACTTCAATGTCATCAACCAAACTCTATATGTTGCATATATTATATAATGTATCATATATTATGATATGCAATATAAATTTACATACATCTTTTTTTTTCCATTACAATAAAAAGAATGGGAGGGAGCCATGCTTAAAATGTCATGAAAAATACATGTCGCAAGTCAGACTCAAACTTATTTCGCTTACTATAGCACCACAGCTCAAACTGCAGCATGTACAATTAACTTGATTTTCAATCATTTATAGATTAATTTAAGTTTAATGACAACATTGTCATTTGTCTGGAGCAGCCACCTAACTTTAAATTTGACAGACAACAACAAAAACAAACAAACAAAACAACAACTACAAACAAATGGTTTAATTCTCTTAGTCTTAACTTGGCACCTTATTGGTTTACTGGGATTGAAGAGGATACAAGAGCATGTCTGGTGCTCATTCTCTAGTATGACAGGAATACAAACGGGCTTTCTTTAAAATGATTGATCAGACGTGAAACCATGCTGGCAGGAGACACCAACGATACAGCTGATAAAAACAAACTGTAAAAAAAAGACAATTGAGCCTTTTGCTAAATTTATTCCGGCCTCCTGTTGGTTAAACATAGCACCAGTACGATTTGCACATTAAAAACTAGCACATGGCACTTGTAGAAAGAGGGGATACCTGGTCATTTTGTCAGTCTTGGAATTGCCAACTGTCCCGTCAACATGTCACCACACAAAAGGACTGCGGAACGGAGGCAGAGGTGTTGAAACGGCCCAAAACCCACCTTAATACCCATCAGTTTATGAATATCCTCGGCTCACAGTGTGGAGTTATTAGGGGCCAGTGCCCTCTCCTTTTGCGGTAACAAAACAAGTAGGCGTCTAGCACAAGTCTCCCAACCCTGGACCAATTACCACCTCATAAGAATATGCTTAACAGAACATTAAAGAACAATGCAGCACAGCCACTCCAAAACACTCAATCCTTCCGCCAATTACGGTTGACAATTGACTGAAATGCAACTAGTACAAAACCTCTGCATTAAAGTAATGACAAAGTGAGAAAGAAATGAGTCTAATGAGAAAATAACACAAATTACAAAAATAAAATGTGTGCATTGCAGTAACGTCAAAAATATGTATATTAATGGTCTTAAGAGGCAGCACAAATTTCTTTAAGCAAAATATGTTGTCTTTTATCTTTCATGAGCATCTCATGCCCCAAAGCCAGTTTGAAGGACATTTCATGCTGCATGCAAACAGCGCTTTCAAATCAGCAGAACGTCTGTTTACATGAGAGTAATATTAATTCGGAAGGCAGAAAGTAATTAAGCAGTCTTGTTTGCTAATCATCATCTGCTGCGCTGATGAGGGATTACGGCAGACCTCACAACAAAAGCTGCCAGTGTAACTTGAGTCAATTTGCATGTCTTCGCCACTCTCTACAGAAGGAGCTGGACTATTTTGAGAGTCTCGAGTACAAATCAATTTTTCTCTGCTGCCGTGTAGAACAACTACAGTACGTTTAGGTGACGGCAGAAACTATCATCGAAGCAGGAAATTAGACAAATGGGCAAAGTGAAATGGTTTTGTTGTTAAAATAGCAAATTTCAAAAAAGAAAAAAAAGAAACTGAAATCACTACAATCTTCTAGGGTGACAAGCTGCATAAAGCTCAATGTAATAAATTGATTCTGTCATTGCATAACTGCTATTCTTGTATGTTCGCTTTAAATACCGTACCATTCAAAAGTTTGGGTAATTTTAGACATTTTTAAAAAGCTATAATATTATGAAATATTATATCAAATTTAAATATTTCATTATCTTTTATTTAAAACATTTAAAAGGGGTAAGTATAAGTATTGTTATACTTAATGGATGTATTTGTTGTTATTTATTTATTTTGTGTATATAAGAACATTAATCCTGGAACAATGGCTGAACAAAAACTTATTCACCCCAAAAAAAAAAAAGGATAACTTTTTCTATTTTAATATATTTTAAAATGTCATTTATTCCCATGATGGCAAAAGCTGAATTTTTAGCAGTCGTTATTATCAGCATATTATATAATCCTTCAAAAACCATTTAATGTAATAATGGGAACAGTGATGCATTTTATTTTATTTTTTTTAGGATTACGAGAAAGTTTAAAAGAACAGCATGTGAAATCTTTCGTAACTTAAGGCCCTGTGAAATTTGTTTTAGTTTTTCCCAAATTCTGTTTTATTTTTGTCCAAATTCATTTTTTTCCCGATTTTTTTTTCTAGACTCTTTTTAATGGTTCATTTAAAAATATATATTTTTTAATTTAAATTATGAATTAACTGAAATTATGAAATTTTCACAGTAATTTACTAAAATGTAAACAAAAAATTAAATTTTAAGACCCTATAAAATGTGTTTTATTTTTTTCTCAAAAACATCTCAAATTAATTGATTTTATTTTTAAAAAATATATTATTTTATTAATAACTTTTCTGGTAATGTTCCTTAAAGAATAACGTTTTAATAATTTTACTAGTAGTAGTAGTACTATTTTTACATTAAGTAATGTATGTCTGACACTTTCTTCAAGTTAAACCGAACTTTTATTTTGATAGGTTGCTGTGAAGACCTTTACTTTCCTGTTTGTACATATGATTTCTCAAAAGAAACAGTAAAATGCTCATAAATCGACAATAAGAGCAATTCTAGAGATTATCTATATGTGTTCATGTACTCATATAAAGGCGGTAGAGGTTGAAAACACAGCGAGTGTCACATGTGCTTCAGTATGTGTGAAGTAAACGAAACCGCACGTCTGCGCCATTCATTCATACAGAAACACGCAGAACATGCAGGATTCAGATTTAAATAGTATGTTTTACTTACGATTTAATATTCACATATGACTGGATTCCACGATTCCGTCCACGTTTTCCACATTGCAGAAATCATATGGCCTTAGTAACTGTAATCTAAAAGTCTGTGAATTGATCAATGTTATACATCCTTGAGAAATAAAAATATGAATCAAAACATTCAAATTTACCCGAAAGTTTTTAATGACAGTGTATATGGAAGATATTTTTACATCATTTAAAATATGAATAGGCTAATATTAAAATTCAAGCTGAAATAAGCTGATAATTATTTAATATTTTTATGCAATAACCAAGTATGAAAGCACAATGTGGAAAATGGATAGTCAATTAGTACTAATGTTTGCTTATAGTTCAGTTAATAGTGTTTTACAATTTTTAGTTTTTTGTTTTTTTTTTAATTAGGTGAGCATTAGATAATAACAAAAGTAATTAAAATGTAATGTAAATGTAAATGTAATGTAAAAAATGGGGGAAATTAATATGCATAATTATCCATTTCAACTGGTAAATTGCAAATAAAAAAAAAAGCAATCAATGGCTGAGAGCTGTTAAGGTGCCAACATACTGTGCATCCCTATGTTATTTGACAACAAAACCTCCCAATACTTGATTTTAACCTTTAACACACTGTTAAAAAAAAAAAAAAAAGCTTTCTCAAACACAGCAGTATGTAATTTCACTTCTCTGGCCCCTATAATTGTTTTAACCTTGCAGCTCACACACCTTTTAACGTTTCCTTTTTAAAGCACTGGGGCGGCGAGCTTAGACATTCAGGTCGAGGGGTGTGGACAAGCTGCATGGAATCGGCCGGTTTGTTGTGCTCCATCTTGTCCTCTGTTCCTGTCAACATAACCACCCCACCAATGCCACCTCCACCTCCTCCATACACACGTACCCCGCCCCGTGAGCCTTTCATAGCACAGAGTATGATTAATAGTTGTGCGCTGGGCCCCTCCATGCACTCAGCACATTGTTGAGAGGCTCTGAAACAGAACAACAGTTGCATCCCCACCTAACACTGGGCCTAAGCCCCGACTGTCAGTCCCCGGTTAGAGCACTGTTAACTGGCCAGATTTACAGCTACTAACCAGCGCTGGGTTGCAGCTTGGCAAAGAGGAGACAAGCATCCATCATCACGACTTATGGAGCGTTTTATTACAGCGGGACAGAGGCCATGATGAGCTCGCTGCCACCCTGAGTGACACCAGTACAATGCCGTGGGTGTTAAAGTTACCACAGGGACGGATGACTTACATATGAAGCATGTACTGTGGATTTACAGAGCTAAAGTAACACTTCAACACACCTTCAGAAAAGCATCTGCATGACTTCAAGTAAAGCGTTTCATTACTCAAGCCCAAGCGCTGCAGCGTTTGCCAAGCAATCTACATTTACAACAAGGATCATATAATAAAACAAAATGAAAAAAAATAAATAAATAAATAAAGTTACAGCCAAAGAATATTGCTGTAGTTTTCGTTTTGAGGCTCAGAATTGAATTAAGTGTTTTCAAAATCACCAAACTAAAATAATGTGTTTTCAAACGGGTTACATGAGCATTACATTACTCCCACGTTACACTGGGCCACTTTTCATGAAACATTGGTAGATTTAATTTTTTTTTGCAAGTCATATACAAAGCAGTTCTTGTGCAAATCTTTAGATTTATGAGTGTATACTTACATGTTCAAAATGTAAGTTGGTATGAAAAACAATTTACACCCACTCCCAACCATAAATGAACGGTGCGTAATGGTGTTCACACCAAATGCAAATTTAATTATTCGCATTTGATGCCAAGTGGCGAATTCATGCCAGGCGATGCAATGTAAAATGCATAACGAAAATTGCAAAATATATAACATAAATGATGTCTCTTACTGAAATATGTGGAAAACTCATTAAAGACTAAGGTTATTTTAAAAATCCACATCGTTTTATACATATCAGGGTTTGACAATAAGCAGTGCCCGATGGCCCGGAGCCAGCGTGAAAGATGTTCGGGACAGTTGACAAATTTGTCACTGGCCCGATCGGGCCGCTGCCACATCGTCACGAAAGTGTATCATTTGTACGCGTTTTTAACCCTTGTTATTTAAAAATTAAGCGATCACAGAGAGACATGTCTGTCCATACTAAATTTAGACAGTGGAGTACAGATGCACTGATCAACCGGACATATTTCAACCGAACTCTGTTCTGGGCTTGCACACAAACTGCATGCAATCATTTTTCAAAATGTCATGTTTGTGGAAATATAATAAATCCTTTAAACATCCGTTAGCAGAGGCCAGAGATGCTGAAGACGAATGCAAAGATAAAAAAAAAAAAAATACTGTCGCAGGCAGAGCAAGATCACGGTTCACAATGCGTGAAATATCGAACTGAAATAGGGAACTGACTGTTTTAATTAAAGTTTACGTGGCATTTTCTTTTCATTTGCCCATGTATTATGCATTTAAAGTAGCATTCATAAGCACGGCGCTGCTTTGTTTACAGCAGTAACCAAAGAAACGTAATATCACTCTTATTCCATAAGTGCCACCTTCTGGCAGTTTGCACTTTTTAGTCCGTCTGCTGTTTTTCCCTAAAGCATCTTTTCATTTGTAATAAAATATTAATAACAAAATAATTTTTGAACAAATTATATTTGAACTTTAGTTAGGCTAGTAGGTTTAGGTGTGGTATCGAAATTGGGATCAAGAATTGTACAATTTTAATTGTGGCAGGGCCAGTGAAAATTTTGACCGGGCATGTAAAAGTTTGAACCACAGTAGAAAAAAAAAATCTAATTTAGTGTTGAGGCCTGCATATTTTGGACTATAGAGGGCGCCTTTGTTTCGATGATGTAAAATGGTTGCATTCAGTTAGCCACTGCTGCTACCTGTTGCTATTTTTACTGCAACACAACTCGGAAAATAAAATACCGATATGATGCCCACGGCTACTGAAAGACCTTACACGTGGCGATGGATATATTTGTAGGCTTAAACCAAATGCCGTACCATTAGGGCTGTTCAATTCCGAAATGTTTGGAATAGAGTCTGTTTCCGAATTCCGATTCTGGAATCGATTCCTTACTGTTGTTTTAGATTCTTTTTCAATTCTTGTTTTTTTTTAGATTAGAGGAACCTAATTTCGCCATGACTGCAGGATATAAAGGTCGTAGAAAGTAGCCTTCTCATAATATAAAGCTTCGTTTGTAAAAATTACTATGCATTTCTATAGCTCTAAATGAGTTTAAATTGTAATTTTGAAATTGGTCATAGCCAATGTATTTATTTCATGGATGTAACAAGACATGAAGTGTCTGAAATGTGCACAGTTCAGCTGAATGATGTTTACTTTAACCATATGTTTTGCACAAAATTAACAAACTGTACACCGAAAAACAAAATAACCAGAACCTTAACAACAACACTGACATAAGAGCTTGTGGTTAATCCGTCAAGAAGATGTGCTCTCAGCCACTGACGTTTTCTTTTAGAATTCGACGTCGACATTTTCTTTTAGAATTTTCTTTGCTAATTTAGAATTAGCATTTTAATTTAGGATGGAATTTAATGTAAGATGGAATTTAAGATGTAAATAAGATTTGAGTAAAATCCACACTGAAAAACTCCTTCAGTGGCTGCGCCGCCATGACAAGCATGGCATGATTACATACTGCCAGGATGGCATCTAACATTTCTTGTCTCTGCCGTTTGTAAGCTCTTTCTGTAGCTGTGGTCTACTAAAAGCCTCAAAAGCATCAGGGCAAGTGGAGAGAATAAAGACACCGGCCTTTAAGAAGTTTTATTTATCCACAAGCATTTTCTCATTCTTCCCTCCTCTTCTTATCACTAGGAAAGCAGTGAAGACTTGCATCACATCTCTTGTTGCCCTTCGACTGAAAATAACAACGAAAAGCCACACAATGTGGTCATCGTATCAGTATTTTATTTTCCAAGTTGTGTTGCGATAGCAACAGGTAGCGCCAGTAGCTCACCGAGTGCAACCATTTCACATCATCCAAATAATGTCACCCCCCACAGTCCAAAATATGTATAAAACGATGTGGATTTTTTAAATAAGTAAATCTTTCATGGGTTTTCTAATACATATTTCACTAAGAGACATAATTTACATTGACTACTATTAATCTGAGCACCAGAAGTATCTGCAGTCTTTAATTTAATCAAGTATTTTTGTGTTAGGCATATCATCGCCTTAGAATTATAAGGTTTTATCTGCATTCTGAGCAATTTTGAGATACTGAGCTTCAAAGTTTTTGCGTTCCATAGACTTGAGCAGATAGAACCATTTTTGTTTTCTAAACAAAGGCCCAAAATGTACACAGCTTACAAAAGAAATATAACAATGTAAATAAGTTGTCACCGAATAAGAAAATGTGAATAACTCAATTTTGACAAAAATGTCAGATAGAACCTTATAATTCTAAGGCGACGATATGGCCAAATATTTGATTTTTCATTAATACAATATTGTAGCCAAACCTGAAAAAGAAGCCCAGAAGATTTGTGTACAAGTAATTCACGTATGTAACTCATGGACGGGGGTTATGCAAATCATGAACGAGCATGCACGTTTTTTACGAATGATTGGAATTCATTAAAATGCACACATTTAACTATCAAATCTGAGTTTTATAGTGTTTGTGAACCAAGAAGGGAGTTTTCAGGAAAGTCCATTTCACACGCACATTAGCCAGAAATAACTCATATATTTACCAAAGTTTTATGAATGACTCCCACTGGTCAGACAGGTAGTCCCACCCCAAACTTTTCTTGATTTCTTGAGCCAATGACAAAATGATGATGCAAACAGAGTCATAATGTTGAGAAAATTAACCTAAAAATGAATAGTTGGATGTTCTTGCATAATAAACAGGGTGTAGGACAAACATTTAAAATGATTTTAATTTAAAAATTTTAACGTAAAAAAAAAAAATCTCTTGTTTAGGCTTGTCAACAGAATTAGCCATGTGTGGTATTAGTTACAAGGTTAAAACATTAGCAAGTGTTCTCTTCTTATCTCTCATTAGAACAGGAGATCAACATGGTGAAGAGGAGCCAGAGATAGATGGGAGCCGTTTTGTGATGGAAACCTAGGACGGGTGATTGGGTGTAATGGAAGGAGGTCTTTCTCCTCAGGGGACAGCAGTTGTAAATTCCTTCCAGTGGACCTCTCACTATTCACCAGGTTAGGTCATCTCATCTCTTTGACATTCACATCGGGACAGTAACCCTGCCTTTAAACCTTTAGCTTAGCATTAGAGGTTAACGATAATAATTTGGATATTACGTATGCATCACAATATGGTACGATGTCAGCACGAGGCAAATGTCAAGTACCACCGTGACCCATCCCTGATGCTAAATTCAGTGGGGCTGACTACATAACCACCTTGAGGGAAAAAATACAACATGTTGTAAAGAAATTAAACAATTAATTTAATTCCTAGTATCTGTCCTGTAAGTAATTACTGTTCTTTCCATCTGTATTATTCTGTAACTTTAAACCTAAGTGAATTCCCTGTAGGAGCATTCATCACATTGATATTGAGAACACTCACACTCTACTTTCTATTTGTTTGCGATCTCAGATGATGTTACCAAGGACATGAGTGGCAGACCCTCATGTTTTCTTTCCTCTCCCTTCCCTTGAAGGGGAAGGGGAATTTATTTGCTCCATTTGCTGTATTAAGTAAACATATTTGCATTTGTGTCGGTCTGATCTGACTTATGACTTTGCTCTTTTCAGTGCACATTCTTGCAGATCATCTAGGTATGATATACATGCACATATCAAATGGCGGAGGGGTCCATAGGGTCTCAAAGGAGCAGGATATTCCCACGTGCCCTGGGAGAAACCCTTGTTGGGACGCCAGCACACAGGCACAGCTGTGAGCCTGAGACAGATCACACTTGACCTTGAGATATAGTTCACTTTACATATATGTTAAGACTGAAACAGAGGACATCAGTGGCCAGTTACACAAATTTGTTTAAAATGGTACTTATTTAGGTTGTTTTCTTTAAGATTGGTCATAATATATAAGTTTGACAAAAATGACATTAAGGCCCTATTGGTCATATATATATATATATATAAAGCTGAATTTTTATCATCCATTACTCCAGTTTTCAGTGTCACATGATCACCCAGAAATAATTTAGATTTATTAACAATGTGCTGATTTATTGTCAGTGTTGGAAAGAGTTTTTGCTGCTTAATAACTTTTGGAAACTATGATACTTTTTTCAGGATTCTTTGATGAATAAGTAGTTCAAGAACTGCATTTAAGTTTTTACCATCACATTTTAATAATTGAACACATCCTTGATGAAAAAAAAAGAAAAAAAAAAAAATACAGAGCAAAAACATCTGAATGGTAACTCTATTACCACAAAATTTCTTTTTTAAATAAAGGCTGTTCTTTTTTACTTTTTATTCAAGGAATCCTGAAAAAAGCATCACAGATTCCAAAAAAAAAAAAACAATATTGAGCAGCAAAAACTATTTCCAATAATGAAAATAAATCAGCATATTAGATTGATTTCTGAAGGATCATGTGACACTGAAGACTGGAGTACTAATTCTGAAAAAAAAAAAAAAAAAATCAGCTTTGCATCACAGGAATAAATTGTGACTTTTTTGCATTATTTTTATATCAATTAAAAGCCCATTTTCATTATTATTATAAATCTTGCAGTTTGTATTATGATTAAAAAAATGTTTTTATATTATATATGTCATTGAAATAAAATCATGGTGCAAAAAAAAATTTCAAAGGGTCCAAAAACTGGGCTTTCCTTCATATGTTTGTCCCAAATAGCTTAGCAACCCTCAACCACTCAAGCAGAAATGACTTCATATTTGTAGGTTGAAATGTCAAGTATAATTTTAAATACGCATGGAGACAAGAATTTGCAACTACTGTACTCAGGACCTGTCAAAGGCAAGGCAAATTTCTTAATCAAGAAGACACAGTCAAAGGATTCCTTCACAGGCCTTTGTTCAGGAGATGAAGAGATTACGGAAAGTGCCTGAAAAGAACCAGTGATCAAAGTATCACTGTGCTGTTTACTACAAAACTCAGTCGCTATCCAATCATTGGATGGTGTGGTCTGACCTATTAGAGGAGGAATTTCTTTACTACCTGAAAACCAAATGAGAGGAAAGGCTAGGAGTACAGGGTAAGTGAGAGAGTTGTCAATCAAACAAAGCTCTGGTATTGGATCTACCGGGTGGCATCTTTAAACCTGTATTTGTATGAATAAAAATGAGAGGATTTAGTCTGTCGGCTTCCTCTGCAGACTTGTCAAAAAACCTGACCTTTGACGTGAAGGGAGGGGGGAGGGCTGGAGGAAGATTCAAAGCTTTAAAGGACTAAGGCTCGAGCTGACTAGTGTATAAAAAGTGAATACTATGAGCAGGTGAGACATCTTCATTCAATGCGACGTTTCCTTCTCCCCCTTATTGCCTCAGTGGTACGATATTCAATGTACAGCCAATATCAAAAATATCCAAGAGAATTACTTGACCCCAGAGTGAATCCCACTTCTCAATTTGATGTTAAACAGACCATGTTTTATAGCTTGAATATCTCCCTTACAAAACCAGTAGATCCACGGAGCAGTTGTCCACCAAGCTAGATGTAAGATCTAAAGCTCATTTCTCCAACACCAGTGTTTGTGGATTTCAAAAACGGAGAGTCTAAAAGTTGATGGCGGAAAAACACTGACATTCGTTTGTCACCCCAAGTTGCTTGTTTGTAATTCCAGAGGGGTTCAGGATTAACAAGAACATCTGAATGGCTTCTGCTGCCAACAGAGGGCTACTGTTGTTTACATTTATTCTATAAATTGGTGGGTAACATAAGTTTAGCCATTTTCTATTAAACTTAGAGAAAATATAAACACATCTGGACTTATTTGTAAAAGATTTCAGCTTCCATTAGAGTAGTTCACCCCCTTTGTCATCCAAGATTTTCATGTCTTTCTATCTTCAGTTATAAAGAAATTGTTTTTTGAGGGAGAAAAAAAAAAAAAAAAAAAAAAAAAAAAACAGGATTTCTCTCCATATAATAGACTTCTATGGTGCCCACGAGTTTGTATATAAAAATTGTATTTATAAAAAAGCTAAAACAGTGATGTAGGACGATGACTAACTGTCATGAACCAAAAACACACAGTTCACACAGAGCCAGACAAAATGAGCATTTGAGCATATAAAGTATATAAATTGTCAATTTGTTTAGAAAATAACGCACTGATGCCATAGAAGAACCATTTTAGTTCCCCAAAGAACCTTTGAGTGAGCAGTTCTTAAACCATTTTGAAAATTTTAAATATCTGAAGAACCTTTTGACTATAAAGAACCTTTTCTGCATTTGAAAGGTTCCATGGATGCTCAAGGTTCTTCATGGAACCACCAATGCCAATAAAGAACCTTTATTTTTAAAAGTGTGAGATGGAGTTTTCTGCCCTACCCATTTTGAACCGAAGTATACAAACGAAGAACTAACTGCACGTGACCTTTCCAATGTAGTTATGTAATGTGTAAAGCTGTAGATGTAGTTGTTTTCAGAAAATTACCTATCGTTTTACTAGATAAGACCTATATTTCTCAGCTGGGTGCGTGTAGAGCCCTTTGAACCTGCACTGAAACTGCAATTTGGACCTTCAACCCGTTGATCTTCATTGAAGTCCACTATATGGAGAAAAATCCTGGAATGTTTTCCTCAAATACCTTAATTTCTTTTCAACTGAAGAAAGAAAGACATGAACATCTTGGATGACATGGGGAGGGAGTAGATTATCAGGAAAGTTTAAATTTAGGAGTGAACTGATACCTTAATTTTTTTTTTAAGCAACCTGTCCCTTTAACACATTTTACAACATCTAAAATCATTCTGCATAACTTTCCCCACAATTAGGGCCGAAAATGCAAAAGTCTCCAGATTCAGCCTCAGCCTTGGTTGCTTATCAGCAACTAAGCGTAGCTTCACTCCATGAGTCTTGTGCAAATAACACCAGATGAAACAGATCATTGCTGTCACCACCTTCATGCTTGAGATTCCAAGACAAGAGACAAATCGAAAACTCAGCGATGACTTCAGTACACCAGGCAAAAAAAAGTAGGGTACTTGTGGCATCTATAACAAAATGTAACCTATGCTCCTTTTCAAATAGAAAACCAATTTCCATTTTAATCTGCAACTTCAACCAATAAGTAAGGAATTTAAATCCAAATTTGTGGGACTTGACAATATGAAAATCTACTTGCAAACCTTTTTGGGGATAACTTCTTAGTCTTGTTTTTTTTTTTAATTTTACCAATACCACACTCACTGCTTGAATCAGGTGTAGTGCACTTGTAGGTGAGATAGCATGAGTGGCAACACATTTCTGATGTACCAAATTCAGGAAACTCTTTGTTTCGTAAATACAAAAATGCCCTTATTCAAAAAGAGAATTTTTTTTGTGGAACAAGAGACAACACTTCCTTTCCCAGAACAATCTATCTCTCGGGTTGACAAGCCTCCCTGCTATATTTACCCAACCTAAACTGCAGATGATATACTTCCAGCTGCACTCTGCCGCCATACGGCACATGTGCCTGCCAATCAAACGACTGGTGCAGAGGAAGGAGAATGAAACCTTTATCAAGCCAGCGAAAGTGGCTAGTAAACCTTTGGGGCTAATCCACATTTCCTTCAGCGGTATCTTTTGTTGTTGGCTAAGATAAAATGGCCACAATGTGAATGGAAATACTAGGCTTTCATTAAGAAGACAGCTGGACTACAAAAGTCCACCCAACACCATTTAAGAGCTCCACATATAAATTTATTTTGCAGTGCAATGAGCCAAAACACTGGCAATATAATATAACCCCAACTCAACTTATTTTATCATTCCTAAAAAGGCAGTAAGCATTATTTGTGCACTATTCACTAAGCGCTTACATTTTTTTAATTCATAATTTAGAGCAAAACAGTAAAACAAGGCAATCAGTAAGGTAAATCAAATCACTACAATGCACTTTCAGAAATACACTAACAGTCAAAAGTTTTTGAACAGTAGGAGCTTTAATCTTTTTAAAGAATTCTCTTCTGCTCACCAAGCCTGCATTTATTTGATCAAACATACAGCAAAAGCAGTAATATTGTGAAATATATTTACCATTTAAAATAAGTCCTTTCCATGTTAATCTATTTTAAAATGTAATTTATTCCTCTGATCAAAGCTGAATTTTCAGCATCATTACTCCAGTCTTCAGTGTCAAATGATCCATCAGAAATCATTCTAATGCGCTGATTTGTTTTTCCAAGATAATAATAATAATAAGTGTTTTTTAAACAGCATATCAGAATATTAGAATGATTTCTGAAGGATTATGTGACTGGAGTAATGATTCTAAAAATTCAGCTTTGAAATCACAGGAATAAATTACATTTTAAAATATATTCAAATAGAAAAGAGTTATTTTAAATAGTAAAAATATGTAAAAATGTTACCGTTTTTGCTATACTTTGGATCAAATAAATGCAGGCTTGGTGAGCAAAGAGACTTTAAACATTAAAAAAACATTACAAATCTTACTGTTCACAAACTTATGACTGGTACTGTATCTTAACACATTATTTTGCATCCTACACTACCATTTAAAAGTGTTTTAATAAATATTCAGCCAATTGAACAAAAACGACAGTAAAGACATTTATGATGTTTCTATTCATTTCAAATAAATACTGTTAAACTTCCTATTCTAAAGGATCATGTGACTTTGAAGACTGGCACAGTGATGCTCAAAATTCAGCTTTGCATCGCAGGAATAAATTACATTTTAAGATGCATTCAAATGGAAAACAGTTATATTGCAATAATATTTTCAATTATTTTAATCAAATAAACGCAGCTTTAGTGAGCATAAGATACCTTCTAAATGGCAGTGTACCTAGGCTTGGAAAACAAGCTTCATCTATGCAACACTATGAAGTAGGTGAATGAAAGCCAAAACTTTTTCAACAGTGCAAGAGAACTAACAAGGCTTTTGCTATGGGTCAGAGGGGGAGTTTGGCAGATTTCTCCCTGTACCCAGACACAGCCGCTCCTGTCCATCTCCGAGCTGCACTATTCTCCGGAGAGAGGACTCCCTGTCCAGGGCTTCCATTACAGAGGCATGACGACATGCAGACTGAGTAGAGAGCTGCTGCACATCTCATCAACTCACACCCCTCCATTAATACACACTGAAATTCACTATGATGAATCAGGCTGGCATGCTTAGCAGGACTTTCAGCTACCAAAGGGAAGTCATGTTAGTCGAGATTGTTTATGCCCCTGTTACCCAAAAGACAGTCTAAAGGGCTTGTTTTAAGCAGTCATCACACTCATTAATGTTACACTAAAGATACTTGAACTCATAAGCCCTTAAGATTCTACTGTAATTCTGTAAAGAAACCATAGGTGTCAGTGTTGTGGATACAAGTGAGCAATTTACAGTAGAAGATTATTGGAATTGTGAAAAAAAGTTCTATTTTGAGGACTCACAATGCCATTCAATCAGCTCCCGTGACATAATAAAATAATTATATTAACAGTTATGAACAGACATAAAAATTAAATAGCACAGATTTTCATTCAATGATTATTAATGATTACAATGCCCCTTTACGTTAAAGAGCATCACAGCAAGGCAGAATTTTCATTTCTTTTTTAAACAGGGGAACAATTGCATAAAAGCACGGCATAACATTTACCCTAGCTGTCCTATTCATTAAGAGGCATTTGTATAACTAGATGAACAAACACTGACATAGTTTCAATGGGACCCCAAAAATTATGAGGTGCTATAAGAGCCCAATAGTAAAGACATTGAGAAAGATAATATTGACTGATTTGAAAAGGCCATCCCTTTCCTCAGAGGAAATTTAGCACACACCTGGTTAAATATGCTTTCGTTCTGTAGCAGGAAAGAAGCACTTTTGCGAATGCTAAATGAGTCTGTTTAGTTTGATCCCGCCTGACGTGCTTCAGTCTAGTCTCAAATAGAGAAAAGATGAAATGGTGCTTTGGCAGAATGCAACTTAGCTTTTTGTTTGTGCTTTAGACTTTTATCAACCAAATCTGCATTATTCAGACTGATGGGGAAATGGTTGACATTTCAACAGTTGCCATTACGAAATCAAGCAGCTAGCTAAATGGACCACAAAATGATCTTACTTAAAACCTATCTACTGCAATTTTGAATTTGATCATGGCTAACCTTTTATTTTATTGAGAGTCTCTTTCAAGTGGCTGAAGCTGTTGAGTAGTGGATCCTGTTCTTCATCCTGTAAAAGAAAAAGAATGAGAAAATCATTTTATCATTCTAGTCAGCAACAATTTGGCATGTTATGATTGCACTAACAATATAATTTTGATATTTCATGTTATTTAAATATGGGATGCTTTGTATCAATACCATATCAAGTATTGGCCAATATTACAGATTTTTCCATTGATCAGTGATATGATATTCTATATTGGGTGATAATGGAAATTTAATTGTGCATTCTAATTGTGCTCTTCTATTATCACATTTAGAAAACCTTTACATGGAAGCTCGTTTCCACAACTGAATTAAAATAAATATGTTAATATAAAAATATAAATTAAGTCAGAATTGTGAGAAATAAACACAGAATTCTTTTTTTTTCAGAATTGCATGATATAAAGTCACAATTTTGTGTTATAAAGCCACAATCCTGACTTTTTTTCTCTGAATTGCGTGATAAAAACTGCATGATATAAAACTGCAAGACAAAGTCAGAATTACGAAATTATGCAATTCTGACTTTTCTTTCCTTGCGACTGCGAGTTTATATCTAGCAATTCTGATTTTTTTCTCAAAATTTTGAGATATAAGCTTGCAATTGGGAGTTATGACATCAGAACTGTGAAATATATAGTCAGAATTCTGACGTTGTTTCTCAGAATTGCATGATATGAACTCACAACTGTGACTTTTTTTGCTTGATATAAACTCAATTGCAAGACAAAGTCAGAATTACAAGATAAAAACTCACAAATCTTACTTTTTTCTATCAAATGCGAATTTGTATCTTGCAATTTTGACTTTTTTTTCTTAGAATTGTAAGATATAAACTCGCAATTACGAGTTACAAAGACCAATTTTGAGGGGGGGGGGGCTGATTACAAGATATAAACTCGCATTTTGAATTTATATATCTTAATTCTAAGACAAAAAGTCAGTTTTGTGAGTTTATACCTCAAAATTCTGAGAAAAAAGTCATTTAATATTAAATTGCAAGATGTAAATTTGCAACTGTGAGAAAATAAAGCCACAAATTACCTTTTTTTAATTTTTTATTCAGTGCTGGAAACGGGCTTTGATACCTTTTCCATTATCTATCACTCACTTAAAGTAAAAAAAAATTTTAACATACATTTTGGCATTTCTATATCCAATTTCATGCTGCACATTATAATGCCTAAATTCACTTGTAGCATTTAAACAACTGATTTTTAATGTTTTATTTTTACTTTCTTTGGACAAAATGGTATAGAATTTCAATATCAGCCATAAAAATAATAAACATAAAAATAATTATCGGCTTATCAATTTCAGTCAGAATCTTATTAATATCAGTGCATCCCTAAATTTAAATATTAAAGAATTTTGAGAAACATACTGTCATAAAATGTGGCCAGCATGGTTAGGCTGAATACCATTTCAAATATCTAACATAGGAAATCATGCCCTACATTTCAGACAACTACTATATTCTTACTATATTATAAATAAATTGGACAACTTACCAAAGGAGTATGGGTACTCCATCTAGAGATCCTCTTGATAGCAGCAACGACTACAGAAATCTCCCCTTGAACGACGTATATATTCTTGTCCACCATAGTGAATCTAGGATTTAATTAGAAAAATGCAATTACACACAAGTATCAACTCAAAATCAAATGCATATAATTTTTCAGATGGCAAAAGAGACATATGCACATTACACAAGATCATCCTAGTCAGACAACTCAGCTAGACTACAGGTTATAGAGCAGATCTTAAGGCTGGAGGTAATCTCTGTGCAAAGCATCAGACAATGCAGCAGACAGGTAGTAGCAGCTCAGACTTCATTATTCAAGATTGTGCCTTGTGGGGGCAAGACAAACATAACAGAAATGTGTTTATGCAAGGATATGTCTCTCAAAAACGATAATGCTAGAAATCAAACAACACAAACAATTTACTTATGCAGACAGACTCATGGCTCATGTTCTGGAAAAGTGAAAGTAAAACTCATCTAACCCATGATATGATGACATCCACACTGATGACTAGATATAACGCAAGCACAGTGTTAAAGGGATAGTTCAAACATTTTTCATCTTCGGCAGACAAATTAAGATATTTTTGATGAAATCCGAAATCTTTCTGACCCTGCACAAACAGCATTATAAGTACCATGCTAACGGAACTACTAATTTACTAAGACAAATTAATAGGAGTCAGAGAGTGACAACTGATATTTGTTTGCATTTTAAGCAAGTAATCTGCTATACAGTTATAAGCTCTTACAAAGTAACATTACACATTATCAAAATCTTATTTTTAAGATTTTTTTGTTGCCTCATTTAATATTTATTTATTATATATTCTTACTATTATTTTAGATGTCAGTCTTTACAGGGTTAAGTGTAACAGTGCATTATGTCGCTGCCTACTTACAGCATCCTCCTCCAGACCTACACATATTGAAGAGAAGTTTGAGGTGAAAATTGCACTGAAAATCTGTGCATAAATCCCACCCCATCTAATGAAGCATAAAGCACAAACAGTTTCCTCTATTACAAGCAGATATTCCGATGAGAAGGCCTGGATCATTCAGTGATGATGGCCACGTACTAAGAACCAGCATCATGATGCTACAGAATACATCTTTATGATAGCCTCAGGCACCCTGCTATAGATCATTCAACTCCAGCAGCATTAACAAAACCAACATCCTTTGATTACAAACAATCTTTCCACAGTCTCTCACTCTGCACAGTATGTTGTACAAAGGTTTCAGATGAGTGTTGAATTGATTATAGCTGCACTGATCAGTAGGCCAATAAGCTTAGCAGCCGGCTAGCAATGCTTGTCAATAACAAAATATAACATGTTTAGCGACCAGCAAACCACAGTTTGAACATATATATGATATAAGTGCCTTCCACATATCTTCTACTTCGAGATTCGACTATGAATGAAGAAACCAAAAGACTTATGAATAAACAACAAAGCTGATGATGCAGCTAACCAACCTGTCAACAAGCTAGCAAGCGGTTTGTCACACTGCCTACAGCTATTAACCTAAACAAATAAACTTATTAAATGTGACACTGTGCCCCTCTCGTTTTGTTTTATAAAAGCTTGTATCTCTATCTAAAAGTATGTGTCTGTCAAAATAGAAAAACGTGAAAACACTGCTGTTGACTAAGCCAGCGAATCCAAAATGGCGTTCAGATTCATTTCCACTCATTTGGCTAACTAGTTTAGCAGGCTGTCAAAAGCGTTCAGACAAATAATAATGTTGCAGTAACTGCGGTGAATAAAGGCTTACATTTTAGACAGTTCCACGTAGTGTTGTCATGCCCTGCTGTTTTTCTGTAATAGCACTAGACAGATATTCTGTCACCGGTAGGTAATCTCCTCCACAGGCAAACTTACTGACGTGGAAATGGTGCGGGCGCACACTACCATGATATTTCCTGTCAACAGACAGCTGTTTTCAGCCAATGAGTTTTTGACTCTGGGATCTTACTTCCCGTGTGTTTATAAGCGACTAAATCGTTATTTTGAAACATTCACACATCATTGGCATGCTTTTAAATGGTCGGTTTTACTTGCTTATATATTGTAAAACCAATTAGAATGTGTATCGTTGTCAAAACAACCATATCTTTTCCTGTTAGCGTTCAAAATAGGGCGGGACTTCGGTGAAGTCACATCTAGACAGGGTTGGTTGAATTTCAGTGAGTCAGTGATGACGACAAAGTTGTGTCCTCAAGACGGAGGCGTTCAGAGTTCATACACACGGACTTATTTTTCTCCTGTCACAACCTACAAGAGCTCCAAAAATGCAGAATAAAAATAATATAGAATATAGTTTCCAAATATTTACTTATTGTTAGATTGCAACTAAAGATCTAACGGTGCTGCAGTCGGAAGATTCTGACAGAAATGTGCAATACACGTCAATACTACATTATGTCAGTGTTTTAAACCAATTTGAAATGTATTTGAAAAAGGAATAGCATAAACCTGATTAAAATAAATATACAGAATGTTTCAAGATCCACACAAAGTTCATATCCACATGCAACAGTGTTGCCCAATGAGGGCAGTATTGTTTGACTTAAAGTGGTGCGTGACATATTCATAATCTATAGACTACACAATCATATTGTGTATTAAAAGAGAAAACAGTAATAGGCTATACAACACACATAGACATCTTCAAGTCTGGAATATCTACATTTTCTTTCAATGCCATATACGTTACTAGGTGCTGAACCGTGAACATCTAAAATATTTCGTTTTTTTTTTTTAATAAGACAAAAGTGTCTGCACTGAGGTCTTTGAGTATAGTCTTTTACCTAAAGAGACAAAGGAAATCTGGACTAATATACTTTTTATTACATACATTTGCTTGTTAAATAACTAAACGAAAATGCAAAGTAACCTAAGGTAGTCGTGAAGTTGAGCCTCAAAGAGAATGAACGCAAAACTTGCGTCAGTTATTGGTTGATCCATTCATTCTGATGACTCCTCAAGAAAGAGTCATATCTGTACACATCTGCTTTAGTTAATTTATTATTATTATTTATATTATTATATGTTTAAATGCATTAATTCTGCAAATGAATATTGATATTAACGATTCTATCCTAAATAAAGACTGCAAAGTTAGATTTCGCAGCGTTGCCTCAGAAGAACATTTCAGTGAACAGTTATTAATAAAAGAACCATTTTTCTTCATGTGAAGAACACAAGAAAAGAAAGCTTTTTTCCATTGGAAGATTCCATAATCAAGGATTCCAAAAAAAACCTTCGTTTTAAAAGTGTTGATAAGAAGACAAAACATTCTATTTACTGAGCTGAAAGGAATAGACGGCTTATAACACGTATAGTATAACGCACCACGATAACTAATAGCATGTATGAATGTTCAGATTTTAAGTCTTAAGATTTTGGAGAAGCTTTGCAAGTGAGCTCAGGGTGATTGACCGAAGCTCTGATTTACTGTGCGTATGTTTAGCGGTCGCATGTGTGAGAAAGATTGTTGGAGAGAGAGCGAGAGAGAAAGAGAGATAAAGAGCGAGCGAGCGAGCGAGAGAGAGAGAGAGAGAGAGAGAGGGAGAGTGTCAAGGGGTGGGCATTCCTTTCTGCCGCGGACCTGTCGCACGAGATATTTAGCATAAAGTCAGTCCCCCTCTGCATGGGGATCAAGCCTTCACTCTCCGCTAAAAACTTATGACAGACAAGACCGAGAGAGAAAGGGGAAACTGTCTCTTTTCGTTTACTCATCCTAAGGAACTTTCTACATGACGACTGCATCGTATCAGAAAAGCAGCTAACACGTTTGCGCGCAAAAGTTGTACATTTTTCGAGGATTACCTCCACTAGACCGGGATTCATGTGAGTAGATGCATGACAAAAATCAACTGTGCTGCTGATGATATGTGCTCTCATGCGATGGAGGAGCTGTGGGGATGTTGTCTCCTTCCAGTCTCACAAAAACAGGCTACCTGAATCCAGACCTGCTGTGTTAGACAAAAAGGATCGCGGCACATCAGTTTTGACCGGCAACTGCGGAGAAACATGAGCGAGCGAGCGTCGTTTATCATCGGGCTTAAGTTGATGTAATGATGTCCGGCTGTACAGAATGTACAAACCTTTAAGTGCAGCATGTATAGTAACAATAGGATTACAGGTTACTTTAAAATATGCAATATCTTGTCTTCAGGGTTATAATACTAATTAATATCATTTAAAATACGGATTGGGTGATCAGAAGCAATTGTTCAACTTGGTAACACTGACACATTATGAAAAACCAAGAAAGATCCTAGGAAGTTTTATTAGGATTTAACAAAATCTGTTTAAATCTTTTTAACACGCTTACAATATAAACAAGTTAAACTCTGCCTTGTGAGTGCGTTAAATAATGTTTTAAATTAGTTGTATATTAAACTAAAAGCTTACAAAGATTTTGTTAAAGTTAAGCCAGTTTTTTGCTTTTGCTTTCCGCAAAATTAGTTTAATTGTCGGCGGTTAGTAAAACTTTTGGTACGCACCGTTTTAACGTAAACACTGTCTACGTTAATAGCCTAACTCATATACTGAATTACAAAAATAACAGTGGTAAAATAAAATCTCTGCTAAAATATATCTTATATGTCTTATTCTGTATTGCTGTAGGCTATATCACGGTTTTTCGGGAATGTCTGTTATATCTAAGTGAAAATATTAATGCAATTTATATCTAAACTGATGGGTGGCAGGTGATCCGAAGCCGCAAGAGACCAGAGAAAAAACTGACTTACATCTGCGCCAACTGAGATCAGTTATTTTGTATGAAACGAATTTAAAAAATATGTTCAGATAATATTTTAAATAATTCGCTTTATGAAATTGCAGTAAAGAAACAATTGCATGCAACGATTTACTTATACATTAACTACAAGTTTCATACAATGTTTGGAGGCATTTCTGTTCATCAAAAAATTACAAAAATACTCAGGCAAACGCACCTGTTTATCTAAATTTACATGCGGCCAAATAGAAAAACAAGATTAACCGAACCATTTTGGCGGGGTATCAAAAACGTGAGTTTAAAATGTGTCCGATTAGTTCATTTATTTATTTATTTATTTTGTTTATTATGTCTTAGTTGTTTTGTATTTCGATATTTAAATTGTAGTTATTTTGTTTGTGATGAATGCTTGGTGTGTGTGTGTGTGTGTGTGGGTGGGTGGGTGCGTGAACCATATTTATTTATTTTATTAGAAATGTTAAATATCGTTAAAATGCTCAAAAGAATGCCCAAAAATGCTCAAAAGTCAACCAAAAAGGTAAATATGTATATTTAGACGTGTATATCTAAGTAAGTATCTAAATATCTAATACATTTTTTTTATTTTAAAAAAGAGTTTATTCATACGTGTGCGTGACGCTCTTGTGTTTGGTCATGTCTTCTCATGTCGCTTTTAATACACAAACACAGTGCAAGCCTATGCTTCTGCTTCAGCTGCAGTCATATATCTAAAAAAAAATAACTAAAAACATATAAAGTATAATTTCTTTACATTTTGCTCGCAAACAAATCTCAGACATTTCTGTGGGTGTGATGTTTCCACATTTCAGTAGGCTACCAAAAACATTTGTGTGTCTCGGTCGAACGTGAGAAGTGCGTGCGTACTGTGTAATGGAATAAACATGACCGATCTTATAGAGATGAGCATCTCCTCGTACACGGATATTCGGAGCTGTGCGTGCAGGAAAAGCCGCGCTTTGACACATACACAGCCAAATGCAAATGGGTGTTAGGAGGGGAGAAATTAACATCTACAAACATTGGGTAGAAATTCCATCTGCCGCCGGCTCGAGTGGGCCCTTAATAAGTTCTCAGACAGCAAAGTGACACACATCTTAATCAACTCTTAATCCAAGGAATTAATTCTAAACGCGTTTATGAATAATTCCTGAGATAATGCAGCAGCCCGTGGAAATGTATGCTGTCTGCCTCGGTCGAACCAACAGATGGACCCAGCAATCTTCTGAAAAACGAGAGGATTTTACCTCTATTATCTCTTCTCTTATTAGATATATATATTTTAATGAGATCGAAGTCGTGTATATAAACTGCCCCTCACTGACATGCATTTTCATCAGCCATGTTAATAGGAATATCGCAAAAGCAGCATAAATTTCCTTTCTCCAAATGATGTGAGACACAAAGTTTGAGACAAACTTTATTTCACAGAAAATTTAGAGGGAAATAAAAATTAAAAACAGCATATATTAAAATGATCATAAATATAAATCCTAAACCCTTTGGATATTCCTGGACAATTGGTTATATAACCCAGTTCTATACATAACCATGAGATAAACCAAGGTCAGAAAAACCTGGTCACTTTCCCTTTTGGTCTCTCCATTTTTTACATTTAAGAAATCTATCAGTGCATCTGTGGCATTTACATGGAGTCTTTGATCACTGGCCTTCTTGGCCCACAATCCTTAGAGGACCCTTGATAGAGTTTGAAATGTAATAATGTCACAAGTCCTGGCAGGGGTGGGGGGTGCACTGACACCTTGCTTAGGATGAAATAACCAGCTTACGTCACCTATAGCTCTGGCCAAAAGACACAGCATCTGAGCAGCCTGCCTGACAGATAACCATTTATTAAAGTCACTCAGGCTATGTGTTGAAGTATATCTATAGTTCTGAATGTAATTCTGCATTCTTGTGGTAGCCTCCCCACAGGCCAGCTGCGCTTACAAGGCAAGTCACTTCAATTGTTTATTGAATTAAAAAAGAAAAGTGTTTTTTTATTTTTTTATTTATGTTTGTATCATTTAGAATGTACTCAAATTCATATTTTTGTTATGAATATTAAGTAGTTGCATTTAGTAGTATCTGTAAGATCTGTGAAATCAAATGGCATGGCGTCCTGTGCACACTGAAACAAATCATTATAATTTAACAGCACACCGTGCTTTGGTAAAGCACATATTTGTTATCCAAATGTTTTCTTTTAAGCATTCGTTATATTAAGTATCTACGCCTAATGTTTTCAGCACATCACTCAGCAGCCTGAAGTACAGTGAACACACATTTCTTTAATGTAAATGATTGTCATTTTAAATGTATTCTTTACTTTTAATTTGATAACATATCTACTAAACATAGATTATCATGTTTTCCACCATATGTCATATAATTTCGCTGTTTATCAACTGGTAACAAAACTTACTTGGAAATGTGATTTGGAAGGTTTGAAAAAAGCTAGTAAACACTAGTTTTAAGTGTAGAAAGTGTCCTAAATCAGTGTTGGCCTATTGGTCTATTTATCACCAATGATAATCTCTACATTCCCAAGGTCTGTCACCTCATGAATACTGAGCACTTCCTGATCACTAGTATGGCACTTGTTTGTTATTGAAATCTGCTTTCTTCTAATGGATGGAGGACTCCATGTTTAGTAGGTTTTATTGATTTTACATGTACTTAAACCAGTTTAAAAATGAAAGAACGAAAGCAAGAAGTGATGAAAGATATTCTAGAATTCCATTTATCATAATGATGAATATACATTTTAATTAGTATTTTACAAACTTTTCAATAATATTCCACTAACTGGTTAATATATGATATGAATAACTGGGCTGGCGTATGTACTAAGACACTATTGTTGAATACAACATGTTTAAATAATCGGGTCATAACCTTTTAATTTACGCTGTGGAATAATAGATGATTTGGTATCGCTCATTGTAAGTAGAACTTATTGTTAACTTATTATTATTAAGTGTCTCGTTGCTGGAGCTGTCAGGTCTAAAAGTGCTGAACTAAGGTCAAAACTTTCCCCAATATTCACAATATACCTCTCTAGCAGGAATGATGCGGAAATGTTGCCAAATTATGCATAGCGCAAACAATCAACGAATAACATATTTGATCTGAAAGTTACTAAACATATTTATTATTACGAAAAATATCACTTAAACGTAAAGCCATGATACACACACATTAGGACACTGTTATTAAAAGAAGAATGGGCGATGAACAAGAGCGCTCATTTAGCCTTTTCACTCAAATGTCCTTTATTTAAAAATAATAATTATAACAATAAAATTGTTTATTCAAATTTACTGCAGAATCACAATTTTAGCTTATCTGTGGATATATAAGAGTATATTATTGTGCTTATCAAATTAAAGGCCCACAAGTTACGCTTTGTGATTTGCTGCCATGGAAATTCAGGCCTATCTTGTGGCTGTGGATTATCATTTTAAATTAGTATTTAACCAATGTTTTTATTCTCTCGTTTAGATTAGATTCTAATGCAATGTGTGTATATTTAGAGCCTTTCATCTCTGTGAAAGCAAGTGGACTTGACAATTCCGCTCGTTTATTTATGAACGTTTTACGCGCTTTGGGAAACGTAGAAATATACGGATTAAGCTTCTCATATGATTAATTGATAGACAGTATAAGAAAATGTACATCTCCATGAGATACGTGTCAGTTAATGACTGGAAAAATTATGCATGTATGGTGTGTGTGTGTGTGAGTTCGTAATGATAAAGATTTTATTTTAAAACAAAAATACATATTTCCTAAAGTGTGAGGAAAATGCCAATTTAAAATATTATTTTAATTTTAATGTTTTATTTTATAAAATATCAGTCAACCCTTCACAACTTGCCTTTTACAACTTGTGAATCCTTCAAACCAAGTGAAATTCGACAGCGAATAAAAAATAGGACAGGTGTTGGCGTTCCGTACATTCTCTTCGGCACGCAACTTTCGGTGCCGTTTGCTAAATTCTGATCTGCTTTCACTCTTCATCCAGTCACATCACAGACTCCAAGACGCAGTAACAGAGTGATTATGTTTCTAAATCTCTAGGGTGTAACATAAATAAACTAGCTGTTATTTTAGGCTCTGTTACGAGGCTGTTATTTAGGGCCGTTTGGTTCACGTAATATTGTTGAATGTTGGTTGCTCGGTGTCTAATGTCTAAAATGTCTTCAGATAGTTGTAAACGAATGAACCCTGCCTGACATTTTGGATATTTGCAACACAAAGCAATGTGCTGGACTTCATTACTACATCTCATTTTGTTATGATGAAACATGCAAATAATTCTTCTTGCGCATTCGGTTTATTGCTGCCTATCTAGCTGTTCTGATTTATTCTAGGTGTGGGTTTATTTATTAAGGTTTAATTTGTCTTACGTTTGGGTTTTAGGTTTAATTTGTCTATTTTAATCTCGCTTGTACCATTTTTGCGCAGGAAAATTTTACAAAAATTGCCAGTATTTAAAAAATAAGTACTGTAGATAAATGTATAATAATAGGCCTAGTAATAATATTAATAATCTAAAGTCTATTTACAAAAACATTTCGTTTAAAGACGGACAGAGTGTGAAAATATTTTTCATCGCAACCTCTTTTGTTTCCATTCATCTAACCTGTTCATTCCTTTTCTATTAAATGGGTTCTCAAAGTTTCCAATTCATTTTCCTCATTTGAAATAAAAAACAAGGATGTGGAAACACTGTAGTTAACTTATTAATGCGGGTTGTGGCTTTGCCACCAACTTTGACTTAAACATTAGCAAAATAGCAAATTAGCAAGTAGCCTACTTTTTGTTTACAGTGGGCGGTAATTGTGTCGTCCTCTTTTTTTTATATTTCTAAGTGATCAGTATATTTAAGGAAATTTGATTATCAAAAACATACATAATCCTAATTCTATGAATAAAAAGTATTTGTGTCTTTTGTTTACAAGTCTGAAATAAGATATGCTGCGTCACAGTGAGCCTGAGCAAACAATGCAGTCTCATGTGTATTAGCTTTATCGCTAGCCTGAGCTTGTGTATCATTATTGGTGTATCATCATTCATATAAATATGATTTTGTGCTGTTCACAGAGCCTGGCAGTCGAGGTGATGGATTTTAACCTTCTAACGGACAGTGAGGCCCGTAGCCCGGCACTGTCTCTCTCTGACTCCGGGACTCCTCAGCACGACCCGGGATGCAAAGGCCAAGACAACAGTGGTCAGTTCATGTTCATGTTTAATTAACACACAAAAACGCATTGTTTACCTAAAAATGAAGTTGCGTCTGTCTAAGAGCTAAAATGTACAGAATTTGCTATTTTGTACATACTCATCGCAACGTAAACCATCATCTTTTAGTTTTACATGACTGAGCACATTCTGTTGGGTATTTTGTGACATTGTGTTCTTTCCCCATGAATTTGTGTTCAAGTTGAATTGGGCTAGTAATAACAGCACCACATCTTTGTTTGTAGTTTTGAATAATCTTCGGTCATTTGAATCCAGGCCTACCTTTTATAGATGTTGAAGAGTCCTTATATGTGCACTGTGTACTGATGACAGTCGCCATTTGAAGAAGATCCCGGCTAGCCAGTCACGTGCTGATGGAACGGTGCATAAATTATTCATTTCTGTGCCTCAAATTTGGTATCCAAATAACTCAGTCAGTAGGTCTATGCGAATGAACCTAAACACCTGTGAAAAGAGCAAAGGTCTGAAGAAGATACGCGTTTCACTGCACGACGGAGGATTATGCAATCCTAAACAAACTAAGAAAAGCTTCTTTTTATCGACGTTAATAGGCTTAATTCGCTAGATTATGTTAAACTGCATATCCAAATGCCTTACAATTTGACAGCGTTTCAACGTTGCAAAAATAAGGTTGATTATTAAAGTGCATTAACATAATGACGGTATTTAGTGTTTAGTACTTGCTTTTTTCAGAATGTTGAAGCAATATCGTAGATGATGTCTGTATTTGCCTGCTGAAAAATGCCAAAATGTGTCTATTCGAAGCATATTTTATTTTGATCGCAATTTACACCAGTAGATGCTATAGGCCTAACCTAAATAGATCCGGAATTTGTGGTTTTGCAACTTTTATATTTTTAGAGATTTTAAGTAAAGAGCGGGTGCGCGCTAATAAATAATGAAATCACAAATATTAGTAAACCACCCACTCAGTTCAAAACTATGATGTTAAGATGTTAAATTATAATTTTACATCCTTACCTCTCATTTATTGACTTTTTTGCGTCCACATTTCTGGAAAGTGCATGCTTTGTAGTAAAAGAGATGTTCATTATAGCCACTGCATTTAATAATATGAAAAGATATTATTGGCCTATTATTTAAAACATGCCCACAATCAAGAATTTAAAGTCACTCTGAACATCATTAGTGATAGGATACAAAATTGCAAATCATTTTAGTAAATTTTATTTAATGGAACGGGGTTTTTGATTAATATGTTAAACGAGTAGTGAACACGTAGATTTTCAGTCAACAGCTTCTGACGGCATTTAGCTTATAAAACTATACCTTATCTGTTTTTATGAACAAAATATTTCCACAAAACAAACTATAACTGTTTCAAAACGTTATCAGTATTACAAGAAATAGACTGAAGAAATACAGCGGTGTTTCTGTCGGTCATTTATACACGGCCTATCACTACGTACAGATACAAACCCACACTTTCGCTGATTTCACATGAGTTTCTTCTTTCATCTATGTTGTCAAGTCACAATAAATCAATTTAATTAAACACTTACTCAATTTAACTTAAAAAAATCATGATTTTGTTATTTTGAGATTTTATTTGTTTTATTTTATTTTTGCGCCTTCTGCTTAATAGATGATGTTGTAAGAGTTAAAGGGTATCTGTCCACTGACAGATGGCAGCATGATGTCTTGTTGGTTTTCCTAGAGGCCCTGTGGAGTCCTGGAAAGCTTGCTGATTAGTTCGAACTGCTCCTAGAGAGTTAAGCTCTTGCCAAACAGCCCCAAACCTGCCCTGTCACTAATGGCTGATCCCAGGATTATGTGGCCAGCTAATTTAGCCCTTTCTGTGGGGTCTTGAATTTGCAATTTGCAGAACTCCACACCACAGTGGGATGATTTTCATCACACGTATACAAAAACACAGCGGTTTATCTTGCTCTGTTTTCAAGCCAAACAGAAACTGGGTACTTTTTTATTTACTACATATATGTTTATCCACAGATTATTTTATTTTGTTATATTTTGTGATAATAATGGGACTTAACTGTATATGCACACATTTAAAAATAAAGTTATTGTTGTGTTGCCACAGAACCATTTTTGGTTCCCTAAAGAACTTTTCAGTGAACAGTTCTTAATTTTTTTTATTATTTTTTTTTTTTTAATGTGAAGAACTATGGAACATTTTCCACTATAGAACATTTTGTGCAACGGAATGTTAAAGGTTCTTCATGAAAAAGAACTTTCATTTTTAAGAGTGTATCTATTTTATTCATGCTTTTTTCTGTGACCCATACAGACACAGAGAAGTCCCATCAGAACCACACAGATGAATCAAACGCAGAGGACGGTTCTTTAAAGAAAAAACAGCGCCGGCAAAGGACACACTTTACCAGCCAGCAGCTCCAGGAACTTGAAGCCACCTTTCAGAGAAACCGCTATCCTGACATGAGCACGCGAGAGGAGATCGCTGTGTGGACCAACCTCACAGAAGCAAGAGTACGGGTAAGTGTTCCCTGCCAAATGAAACCACTGCATAGCTACGACACATTGCGTTTGACGACGTTACAATCAAAACCACCGAGTTGACACGCTGACTGACAAAGATAAGAAGTTATGTTCACTATGCTGTCACTATGGTGCACTTGGATACTGTGTAATGAAAGGGCGTCCTTTTGAGCCACGGGACATAAATTATAGGCCTGCGCTATTCCAGGATTTTCAGGAACATTTAAACACAAGACATTGACTGTGCCATTTTTTCACGTTTCCAGAATACGGCTATATTGAGATTTGTGATCAAACATGAACAATAGTTTGCTCAGAAAAGCCTAGTTCCAACAAAAAAGCCGAAGTTTGATGGGTGAAGCACACAAAGGGAGCAGGTGGGCTCCCATTCTGATGCATGACAATACAATCGCTACCTCCTTGGCTGGCGTGCATCTAATGGATCAAATTCATGTTGGCCACAGGAAAGGTCACATAGCACACAGTCTTGGTTGTTATTTTGAAAGAACAACAGAGGTAGAGATGCCCCTTTCCTAAAGTCTATCAGTGGCCTCCTGAACCGTGCATGTATGTCAGTAATCCCAGCTGGAACCTTATGCCACATTTTCCGCATGCTTCTGCTGTCATATTGATTTACGCAATTGATAGAGTATGTGCTCCTAATAAACACACAAACCCTAAATCACAGCCCTGACCTGATGCCAGCTTGACCCAGAATACTTTAAAACCCCCCACAATGGACCACACATGACTGTGAAGGTTTCTTTTCCAATTGATGCTGGTTTTAACCTTCATTATATCAATAACAAGAGGAAGCATGTATATTTGTTGGATGAAGGTTCCACAACAATGCCACAGATTAGCAATTTTAGAATCTTTCATTGAACATTCCTAAAAGAAGATTGTAAAAATCTACAGAACTTTTTTACACTATAAAGGACCTTTCTTTGGATGTTAAAGGTTCTTCATGCAATCATATATGTCAGTAAAGAACCTTTATTTTTAAGTCCAAATTCTAGCCTCATGAAATGCCTGTATGCCGAAATATAGAGAATGAGCACACTGACCATTGAACTATATTTGACATTCAGTTATTTTAGAAGGCTTTAAACACCATTGCCGAAGTGTCAGTGGAACATTCACAGAGAAGGGTATTCCCTCTCTCCCAATATAAACTGGTATCATTTACAGTATGCTGGATAAAAGATGTCATTAAATATTCCCAGAAAACAGGCTGAATCACAAGTATAACAGAAGAGTTTTTTTTTTTTAAGTATGTGAAGACAATCTTTCTCAGAAGTACCTTTGAGTCATAATACCTATGATTGTTCATGTCTTTATCATTTCTTTAGAAGTTACTAACATTAAAAGAAATGAGATATAGAGTAATGAGAAAGACATTTTTGGGTGTTAGTTTTAAAGGAAATCATTTACATGCTATATATAAAGGATGGTATTTACACAGCTAAAATGTAATAATTAAAAGGAGCTCTTAATTTCATATTTGTGATTTTTACTAATTACAATCTTGCGAATACTTGCGGAGGGAAAAAAAGATTGACAAGAAAACAGCTTTATTATTTCTCAAGTGAGCTAAATGAAATATATTCATTTAAATTTTCACATTAAAACTTTAATCCACCCAATATCCCCTAAAAATAGGATATAAAATTGACTAAATGTGAGGGAAGCTCTTTAATGACATTTCTCACTGGGGAAACTCATAATAAGTGAATAAATTAGTTTAATAAATGAAGCACTTAAATTCTCCCTGGCGGAACTTTTCTTCTTCAAATCTCATGAGAGTGTTTAAAAATCTGAATATTAAAGTTCTGTCTTTTATGTTTTTCAAATAAGGAGCACACAGTGTTGGAGTGATAAAGAATATGGGGTCCCACTTTATACTAGGCGGCCTTAACTACTAAGTACTTACATTTAAATGAATCATTTAATACAATGCACTTATTGTGTGCGTCTTTACATCATACTTATGTTTTAAAAATACCTGAGTGTAACTGCATCTGTAATTACATGTATAATTATACTGTTGACCCAGCCCTTACAACTTAACCGTGTTTTGC
The DNA here is from genome assembly GCA_012976165.1 of Labeo catla. Taxonomy (NCBI): domain Eukaryota; kingdom Metazoa; phylum Chordata; class Actinopteri; order Cypriniformes; family Cyprinidae; genus Labeo; species Labeo catla. The sequence goes on from VONZ01000935.1 coordinate 44,464, forward strand.
AATACAGCATGAATACAATAAGTACATTGTACTTATTTTTTTATGTAAGTGTGTAATAATTAAAGGAGAAGTTCACTTCCAGAACAAAACTTTACAGGTGATGTACTCACCCCGTTGTCAACCAAGATGGTCATGTCTGTCTTTCTTTGTAAAGAAATTTAGTTTTTTGAGAAAAAAATTGTAGGATTTCTTCAGGACTTCTATGGTGTTCGTAACCTTGAACATCCAAAATGCATTTTTAATGCAGCCTCAAAGGGCTCTAAACGATCCCAGTCGAGGAAGAAGAAGAAGAAGATCTATCAAACAATCAGTCATTTCCTTAAAAAAATAATAATTTATACACTTTTTAACCTCAAATGCTCATCTTGTCTAGCTCTGTGATGCGCATGCGTACTCCGTGTAATCCGGGTCAATACAGTTAGGGTATGTCAAAAAACTCCCATCTCATTTTCTCCTCCAACTTCAAAATTGTCCCACCTCGCTGTTTTACCTTTTTTTGTAAAGGACTTTGACTTTCTTTGCATGTTTACTTTGTAAACACTGGGTCGGTACTTCTGCAGCGATGTAGGATGATTTTGAAGTTGGAGGAGAAAATGAGATGGGAGTTTTATGACATACCCTAACCGTGTTGACCCGGATTACACAGAGTATGCATAGCAGGTTAAAAACTGCATAAATATAATATTTTTAGAAAATGACCGATTGTTTTTAGTAGATAGCCCTTTGAAGCTCCTTTTAAACTGCATTTTGGACGTCTACTATATGGAGATAATTCCTGAAATGTTTGCCTCAAAAATACATAATTCTTTTACAACTGGTAAAAAGAAAAGCATGAACATCTTGGATGACAATGGGGTGAGTACATCATTTGTAAATCTTTTAAGGCCACCTAATGTAAAGCAGCAATGTATTGTATTGTTTCACTGAATTACAGTGATGCAATGATGCAAAACTCTGGTAAATGTACATCCATTGTAAGCCCTGTTTGTAACTCGTTCCTTACTGTTTTTCAAACAGGTGTGGTTTAAAAACCGCCGCGCCAAATGGAGAAAGCGAGAACGGAACCAGCAAGCCGAGCTGTGCAAGAATGGCTTCGGCGCCCAGTTCAACGGACTCATGCAGCCGTACGACGACATGTACTCGGGCTACTCGTACAACAATTGGGCTACCAAGAGCCTGGCCAGCAGCCCGCTGTCAGCCAAAAGCTTTCCTTTCTTTAACTCCATGAATGTAAGCCCGCTGTCCTCGCAGCCGATGTTCTCCCCGCCCAGCTCCATCCCTTCCATGAACATGGCCTCTTCCATGGTGCCCTCGGCGGTGGCAGGGGTGCCGGGCTCAGGCCTTAATAACCTGGGAAACCTGAACAACCTGAACAGCCCCACCCTCAATTCTGCGGCGGTGTCGGCAGCTGCCTGCCCTTATGCCACCACGGCCAGTCCGTACATGTACAGAGACACCTGTAACTCCAGTCTGGCCAGCCTCCGGCTCAAGGCCAAACAGCACGCCAACTTTGCCTACCCGGCCGTGCAGAACCCTGTGTCCAACTTAAGCCCCTGCCAGTATGCTGTGGACCGGCCAGTATGAAGTCCTAACGTCTAGCACTCCAAAAAAACCCGAACCGAAATTCAAGCTCTTGTCTAGCCAACCCCACATCTGACTCCGAGGCATCAACACCCCACGATGAACTTGTTATGGTTTCTGAAAGGACAGAATAGGAATAAGCCGAGGAAAGGAGCCTCACAATGGACCAGGACTCATGCGATAACATGTCGAGACTTTTTGTCGCTGAACCGACCAACTGTTTCAAAGCTTTTGTCCACTGCATGATTAGAATGAAGTACAAAACAGGACCTAAACACTTCCACTGCGCCCACGGGAAGCCTGAACGAATACCTGTTTTCATCAGACGGGAGGGTGTACATAACGGACTCTGTATTGTATGTGATAAAAAAAAAAAAAAACTCGGAAATGTAGTATTTTAATGATGAGAGGAGCATGTTCCTCACGAGCGGATGTACCTCTTTGAGGAATTTTAATCTTTGTTGTGAATTCCATTCAGTTGAGGTCAGAGGTCAAGGGTCAGAGGTTGTTTTAAGATGATGAGACGAAACCTAGCAGCGAGTAGTTTCAGATGAAAAGAAAAATAAGTACAGAAGCTCTGAAAAATTAGGACTTTTTTTTAAGAATGAACTAAAAAGCCATTGAGTAAATAGATTTGTGTGGTGTTCTAAAAAAAAGGGAGTCTATGACTGTAATATAATGTATGTAAGAGTGCAGTTGTTATAAAACAAGCTTTTTCTGGTGTAGCCTGCTTTGTCTCATTAAACTAAAATAAATGATTATTTGTTTTTATGCATAACCCATGCTTCAAAAGCAAGTTCCGCTCAAAAACACGACGTCCTTGTGGCATGGCAACGGAACCATAGCAACATTAAACAACAGAAGTGACAGCACGGGAGGCAGAGAGATATAGATGTTCTCTTTGGCCTGTCACTGATCTGTTTGACCTACAGTCTTGGAGGGGCTTCCATCAAGTGCCACTCGCTATCCCGTAACGGGGGGGGAATTCTTGGTGCGGTGCCTCGTACTTCCGAGGGAATGCTGCCAAGATTACGTAAGTGTATGAGAGGCATCCCTCTAGAGAGACGTTACGGGCGAGCTCGCTCAGGTTTACAGCCATAGCAACCTTATATTTCCCGTTGCACCTCAGCCAAGACAACAAACAGAAATTACCTGTCATAGTATTTAAAACAAATGAGTGTTATTTGGCATTGCATTACAGAAAATTAGATAAAATTTCTATCACAACACACACACACGTGTACTTGTGTTGCATAAAATATGGATGCAGCATATTAAATATGGGACAAATTCTTTTCTTTTGGGACAAAATTAGACCCAAAATGAGTAAGGTTATTTATAAAAAATGAAAATTTGTTGTCCATTAAAACACTTATTCCACACACTACCAGTCAAAAGTTTTTGAACAGTAAGATTTTTAATGTTTTTGAAAGAATTCTTTTCTGCTCACCAAGCCTGTGTTTATTTGATCCAAAATACAGTAAAAGCAGTAGTACTGTGAAATATTTTTACTATGTAAAATAACTGTTTTCAATTTTAATATATTTTAAAATGTAATTTATTCCTGTGATCAAAGCTACATTTTCGGCATCATTACAGCAGTCTACAGTGATCCTTCAGAAATCATTCTAATAAATTACAGAAATGAATACTTTTAAACAAATGTTTTTTGAGCAGCAAATCAGAATATTAGAATGATTTCTGAAGGATCATGTGACACTGAAGTATATTTTTAAATTACAGTTTTTGCTGTACTTCGGATCAAATAAATACAGGCTTGGTGAAAGACTTCTTTTAAAAACATAAAAAAAAAGTAAAAAAACTTTTGACAGGTAGTATATATATATATACACATACATATTACAAATAAATAAATAAATAAATAAATTAAATGTATTCTCCTTCCTAAATGAAAATATTTATTTGTATATGTTAAAATACACACACATATACGGGGACAACACATGTGACCCTGGACCACAAAACCAGGGTCACATGTTGCACGAGTACATTTATAGCAATAGCGAAAAATACATTGTATGGGTCAAATGTATCGGTTTTTCTTTTATGCCAAAAATCATTATGATATTAAGTAAATATCATGTTCCATGAAGATATTTTGTAAATTTCCCACCGTAAATATATCAAAACTTAATTTCTGATTAGTAATATGCACTGCTATAAACTTCATTTGGACAACTTTAAAGGCAATTTTCTCAGTATTTTTAATTTTTTGCACCATCAGATTCCAGATTTTCAAATAGTTATATCTCGGCCAAATCATACATCAACGGAAAGCTTATTTATTCAGCTTTCAGATCATGTATAAATCTTATAAGTTTTAGATATTTACACTTATGACTGGTTTTGTGGTCCAGGGTCACATATTTATTATTATTATTAGTCGTCGTCGTAGTAGTAGTTGGTAGTAGTAATATTTTTATTTTTACTACTACTATTACATGCATTTTATATATGAATAATTATTATACATTTTAAAAATACAAATAACTACTAATACTACAACTACTACTAATAATGACAAATATATTTTCCTTCTCCTTCATATTCTCTTTCACAAACAGTATATGAAACCTAGGGAAGATATTAGACAGTACACAAAATTAAAGTACATTTCTATCATGACAAAACTAATAAACTCCATATCTAAAAAATGTTCTACACTAAAAAAAAAAAAAGTTCTTTAACAGGTTGACATAATACATATATTCACCTTCATAAAGGAAAATTTTCACATGCGTTGCAAAAATACACAGCATGTGAAAATACAGGACAAAACCTTTTCTTTGACAGAAAAAGTCATTCTTATCTACTGCTAGATGTATTTGTTTTTCATGTATAATACACCGTACAAGTCAAACCAGTCTGGACAGATGCAAATATGATGTTTAGTCTAAAAAGACACATAACATACAATGAAATTAGACAATAAGAGACAATGACATATAATTACAGCATTCTGGCATGACGGATCAGCATTTCAAACTGGATTTGGATGAGGCATCCTTTAAAAATGAATTGTCACACAAAGTAAAAGCAGTTGAGTCTGTACATTTGAGCTCACACTCATGATCCACTGAGCACTACAAATCAATATCTCACTGCAGGGTAAACATCCGCTGCTCCCTAATGTTTACCTCTCAAAATATATCTGAATTGAATAAAAAAACACATTTACAACATGGACCTGCAAAAAAAAAAACTAAAATCTTCAAACACAGGTAGTTTTTATCCTAAGAACTGGTTTCATATATAGATCTGATTTTGGCGTTTTAAGTCAGCGTGACTAAAGTATATGTACACGTGGCATAATGGAAATTAGGTAAGACATTTATTTAGCATTGCAAGGAAGACCTATTGATGTGGACTCCATTTTAAATCAAGCACTGCACCCAAACAATGACTCAAAAAGTATTCAAGCACGACACCATGCAAAAGAGCCGGGATGCCTCAAACGCCTTGAAGTGAATGTACAGCTTTCAAAGACAAAGAAAAACCATTTGCATTCTTAAAGGCATTGTGATAATCAGTTTGTCTTTAAGTCTCATTGGTAGATAATCACACAACATGATAACGTATCATACAGTTTGACGCTACAAAAGTAGACAAATCTAAATGTCGCTCTCGTTGGGGTTTACTCATAAAAATGTTGTGAATTTACATTCAGTAAAATACTTTTGCATGAAGTGCCATGAAAGAACTACAGGAACAGAATCTTCTAAAACTTGTAGCACAAAGGCTGACTACTTTTGAAATAATGAAAGCTTATTATTAACACTTACATAAGACAGTCAGAATAGTATGGCATTTTATAAGAAGAACGGCTCCCCGATTGGATAATTGCCTATATTGTTGGAGGTCGGTGGTTTAATTAGGTTTTGATGATTTTTTTCAGTCCATGGTACTGTGAATTCATGTCACGGGGCCCCAAGATGAAATTAAAACTGAAAATTGGATAAACGTAATTGAAGCCTGAACAGGTTGCCTTTGTTATAATAATTAGTATTGAAAATAAAAACAGACAGACAGATAGACTGAAGAAATGTCATGTCTTTTTATACTATGTTCCAAATGAGGATTAAAGAAATTAAAGTCTGCCTGGCTCACTCTCCAGACTTATTAACAAGACAAATCGATCAAAGACAGATGGAGCCTCTCTCGTCTCAATAAGACTTGTTTCATGACCTGTTTGCACGACTTGGCAAATGATAAGTGTGTTTAATGAACGTTTGGAATCTGCCAGTTATTGTGAAAGTTAAATAAAATTTGACTTTGAAAATGAGAAAAACACTAGTTCTGCTCGACAGGATCTTTCCAAAATGATCTGGTATATGCTAATGTTGTCTTCATGTTTCGATTGTGAGGTAAAATTACACAATACGTTTTTAGAAGTTTTACTTTAAAGTACATCTTGAAATCATTATGTTTTAATAATCTGTTGTCATGTTTTAAAGAAGTACACTTATTTTGATGGATTGACTAACATGCTAAAGCACATGTGAAGTACTTTATCATAATCAGGGGTGGACATACACTACCAGTCAAAAGTTTTTGAACAGTAAGATTTTTAATGTTTTTCAAAGACGTCTCTTCTGCTCACCAAGCTTGCATTTATTTGATCCAAAGCATGGCAAAAAACAGTAAAATTGTTACTATTTAAAATAACTGTTTTCTATTTGAATATATTTTAAAATGCAATTTATTCCTGTGATTTTAATGCTGAATTTTCAGCATCATTACTCCAGTCTTCAGTGTCACATTACTAGAATGATTAGAAATCATATATATATATATATATATATATATATATAATGATTAGAAATCATTCTAATATGCTGATTTGCTGTTCAAGAAACATTTATGATTATAATTTAAAAAAAAAAAAAATTCTTACTGTTCAAAAACTTTTGATTGATAGTGTAAGTGGTGCACATGTACACGATAAAAGAAAACCAAAAGAAGAAATGCGCTGGGTAAATAAGTTCAGACCGCTCATTTGCGCACCGACATGGTTGACAGCAGTTAATACACCCTCACCGTTTTAGATCAGGTAACTGTAATACTGTACCCACCTTATTCTTCAACGCGGAAATACCCAGTGCAAGTGCAAGTGCACTTCCATAATGTATTTAAAGTGCTTTTTTGACACACTAATTTTGTGTTTTTTATACTAAAAATGATTCTTTAGTTCTTTTAAAGATAATCTTAAGAACATCTAAGTGTACTCAACTGTGCTATTTTGAGAAAATGTGCTTTTAACATACTATCTCTGTATTAAAAAATGTATTTAGTTACTACTAAACAAGTACTAATCATAATTTTTAGAATATTAAGTTCAAAATTAGTGCGTGAAAGTAGAGCACTTTTATTTTCATCTGGGTTAGCCTATGGACAAGACTTCCAGTTCATTAGCCACTATAGAGGGTTTGCACTTTCAGTTACCAGGATGTGCGGCCATATTGGCGATACTTGGATGTAAACAACAGCATGGATTGCACTGTTAAAGTACTACTGAACATGCTGTTTTTCGAATTTATGCTGTCTAAACCAAGGAAAAACGTGTGGAAGCTGCTAAATCATATAGAGAAGGACTTAATAAGCAGGAAAAGGCGCAATATTTTGATAAACTAAACTAATAGACGGTTAAGACATGTAGGAGCAGTATTAATTAAGATATTAGCCTACCTGACTGGAAATGATAAGAACAAACACAAATCTTGGCAAGATTCTTGCCTTGGAAATCCTGGTTCAGTTTGGCCAACCACAAAAGCCTTTTGTTCCTCAGACAGTTTTTTGCACTCTACTCCTTGATTTTTATAACTTTTGGCAGTCTGTAATTCTCCAAATGTTTTTCCCAGTCTGACAGATTAGTACAGCCCAAAACATGACAATAATTGACCATTTTCAGCAGCAAAAATCAGCAAAATATCCAAGTTTCGTTTGGTTCGGTGGTGCCAATATGGCCGATTGATGACGTGTTATAAAAACACTCTGTTGCAAAATAATGAAAAGAATAACAACATGCAGTAAACGGTAAAACTGTTTGCACTACAAACCAGTGTGTTTATAATTAAGATAATACATTAAAACAATACCAAAAAGCAAAACGAGCTGTTTTGTACAGCTAAAAATATCTGGATGCAAATGAGACCAGAAGCCAGACACATAAAATTTACAAATGGCTCACTCTTACAGCAAAAATAAGATGGATAAGATTTCCATTCAAACTGAAAGCACAAATCTAAGCTACGTGCTGCTGGTTTCAGAGCAAAAGGCAAACTGTAACATTTCAAGCTTAAAATTGTTAAAATATATATATATATATATATATAACACTGTTTTTTTTTTTAGAATATAACAGTATTATCACACTTTATATATTATTTTGTTTATTATTTTATCTTTAACAATTAACTAAATAAAGTGCAATAATACTATTATTAATTTTTGTTTTTTTTTTAGATTTAAAAAACTTATGTGCACCCCTGATTATAACTTTAACTATAGGCTGTTACATGATATATTACATTTATAGCTAATATGTGACCACAAAAACCGGTCTTAAGTAGCACGTATGTATTTGTTGCAATAAGCTAAAAAACAGTGTCCAGGTCAAAATTATCGATTTTTCTTTTATGCCAAAAATCATTAGGATATTAAGTAAAGATCATGTTCCATGAAGATATTTTGTAAATTTTCTACCGTAAAATATATCAAAACTTAATTTGTGATCAGTAATATGCATTGCTAAGAACTTCATTTGGACATTTGGAACTTTAAAGGTGATTTTCTCAATATTTGGATTTTTTTGCACCCACAGATTGCAGATTTTCAAATAGTTGTATCTCGGCCAAATATTGTCCTATTTTAACAAACCATACATCAATGGAAAGCTTTTTATGCCTGGTTTTGTGGTCCATATATTTTAAATGTACTTCATTATCACAGATCTATTTAAAACATAATATATAAGTTTCATTAGAAATAAAATATAAAGTACAATTTAGTTCACCATAAATGCTTGTCAGTACATTTTGAAATACGTTTTAACCACAGTTCAAAGACAATAGCAGTAATTATGAAATTATACATATGAGTCCTACATAAGTGGGTCAAAAATGCACTCTTAAATTCCAGTAATAGCATTTCATTTAAACTTAAACATAACATTTTTATTTAATTGCTAACATGCAGTTAAGCATCCCGGAAACATTTCAGTTTGCATCTAAGTGTATTGTTTTCCTTAATAAGTTCAACAAAACATGGTGTTCCAGAGAAGAAAGTATGTCATACAGTTTTGAAACGCCATGAGGGTGAGTAAATGATGACAGAATTGACTTTAACCCTTAACATTTCTCTCAAAATCACAATAACCACTGGATAACGTGTTGTAAATGGATGCTGAAGCTCAAAGTGTATATAGCAGACTGAATAAATAAAACCTGGAGCCTGAGTTTGCTTACAGTCTTAAAGTCTTTTTGTCTGCAGCACTTCCAAAATATTTTATCCCAAAAAAACAACGGTGTTAACAGGTGCTAATCTGCCATTACGTAATTAGACGCAATTGCGTCTAATCAGACAGAGCTTAGAAAACTGACACAATGGTTTGAGCAACCCCATGCACCGATGCCTGAGGCAGGTGTAAATTCACAGACCACACAACGTCTCACACCCTGGGAGGATACGAGCTCAGAGCTGTTCCCTCAAATTACCAGCAGTTTCACTCTCCCTCCTGTCCCATCTGAATAGGGATCATTACTGACGTTTCTATGACGACAGCAAAAAAACACCTAACCATTTTGCAAAACTTAAGCATGCAACAAAAGAGCTAAAAGGTGTCCTGGTTCAACTTTTCATCTTGTGTGGATTACACAAACACATATGTGGATTACACAAGCATCATTACCGTCTAAATTACTCTTCCAATCTCTCCTCCTCTAGATAAGAAACCCTTTCTGCCCTGGAGAGCGTGTCTGTGCTGCAGCTCCAAACCCCCGACTGTAGTACATTAGCAGGATTAAAATTCCACAGGTAAATCCTAAAGAAACTGCGAGGTATCTTGAACTTTTCCCTTTAGTGTGAAAAAGAAGTGCGTTTAATTGTATTGAATGTGCACTTGTAGTGTACTACAATTTTTTTAAGTGTACTTGTTTCTTAACACGCTTACAGGAATTTGTTCCATTCTATAGAAGTCAATGGCTATTTGGTTACCAACATTCTTCAAAACATATTCTTTGTGATCAGAAGAAAGAAATTCATACAGGTTTGGAACTATTTGAGAGCCAGTAAACAATGACAGAACTCAAACTTTTGGGTGAACTATCCCTTTACGCTTGAAAAATACACTTTGTAATAATGTCAAAGCAAGAGCTTTTGTAAAATTGTTTTTTGTCATGCTTTAAAAAAGTAAACTTACTTTGATGTGGTGCCCAACAAACTAATGCACATGTAGAATACTTGATTTGTAACTGGACTGCGTTTTTCAATGTTACATTTAATGTTAATACATTTTAAATCTAAATTGTTCATTACAAATGTTTAAATAAAATTATTTAAATGGAAAATACATTAAAGTATATTATAGTGCACCATAATTGCCTGTAAGTACATTCAGCAGTACACTTTAATATTTCAAAGACAACAGAATTATGTAAATACACATGAAGATGTACTTAAGCGCTACTTAAGTGGGTCAAAAAGCATTTTAAAGATCAGATAATTGCTCTATAATATAAATGCAAACTATAATGCATTTACAATTAATTGTAAATAACATCCATTTAAGTTTCTGAAAACTTTGCATTCAGTTCACACTTATTTCCAAAATAATTATACTACTTATTTTCCACAAGGGCCTGCTTCATTTTGTTTTAAATGTACTTAATCATCATTAAAAATGTGTAATTTGGTCCATTTTGGTGTCCGCATCAAATTACATTTACATAAGTGATTTTGTGTAAAGCATATCAAGTGCAAAGTGTCTACTTTACAACAGAATTATGAAATTACATATAAAGATGTACTTAAGTGCTACTTAAGCGAGTCAAAAAACATTCTGATTTAAGTTTAAATTATAATACATTTACAGTTAATTGTGAATAACATGCATTAAACATTAGTACTACATTTTGTAATTTGGTCGAAGAAGAACCATTTTGGTGTCTGCATCAAATTACATTTACAAAAATGATTTTATGTGCACAAAAAGCATATTAAATGCAAGTGTCTACTTTAATGTTTCAAATAACTTGTGAAAATAAAATGTCTTAATGCCTTAATTAAAATGTAAAGCTGTATTAAACTTCTATTGTTTTTATGCTTGGAAACCCCTTTTTGAATTTGCTGATACTTAAGTGGGTCAAAAACATTCTAAAGATTAGCTAATTGCATTTATTAGAAATGTAAACAAAATAAATTTTCGATTAATTGTAAATAACATGCATTTAAGTGTCAAAAAACATTACATTCAGTTCACACTTAAGTATGTTCTTTTAAAGTCTTAAGTGTGTTTCTTTTTCACAAGGGCCAGCTTCATCTTGTTTTAAATATGTATTTTATTTCATCATTATAAATGTGGAATTTTTTCAACGATAAATGTCACATTTTGGTGACTACAGCAAATTACATTTACCAAGATGATTTTAAGTACATAAAAAGCACACTGAATGCAAGTGAAGTGTCTACATTAATGTTTCAAATAGCATATGAACAAAAAATGTCAAAATATGACCCAATTACCAATATATTTCAATAGAAATGACATTAAAATAAAGTATATACAAGTCTGTATGTATTGTTTCAAAAGATTTATTGGATATCTTGAGACAATACATTCAGCAGTACATTTTAATATATTTTAAAGACAACAGAATTTGAAATTACACATAAAGATTTACTTAAGTGCTACTTAAGTGAGTCAAAAAACATTCTAAAGATCAGCTAAATGCGTTCAGTATAAATTTAAACTATAATACATTTAGAATTAATAGTAAAACACATGCATTTAACTATCTGAAAACATTACATTCAGTCCACACTTAAGTATGTTTTTTTAAAGTGTTTTTCTTTTTCACAACGGCCTGCTTCATCTTGTTTTAAATGTACTAAATTTCTATTTCATCATTAAAAATGTGTCATTTGGTCAAAGATGAGACATCTTATTTTGGTGTCCACATCAAATTACATTTACAAAAATGATTTTATGTACATAAAAATGCTTGAAATACATTCAGCAATATTTCAAAGACAACAGAATAAAGAAATTGCACACAAAGATGTACTTAAGTGCTACTTAAGTGAGTCAAAAACATTCTAAAGATCAGTGCATTCAGTATAAATCTAAACTATAATGCATTTACATTTAATTGTAAATAACATGCATTTAAGTGACTGAAAACATTATATTCAGTTCACACTTAAGTGTTTTATTTCCAAAACAAGTATGCTAACGTATGCTAAAGTGTACTTCTGTTTCACAAGAGCTTGTTTCATCTTGTTTTAAATGTAGTATAATTCTATTTCATCATTAAAATGTGTAATTTGGTCAAAGATGAGACGTCTCATTTTGGTGTCCACATCAAATTACATTTACAAAAATGATTTTATGTACATAAAAATGCTTACTTTAATGTTTCAAATCACCTTTGCAAATAAAATGTTAAAATATAGGTGAAATAATGTTCCTTCATTCAAATGTAAAGCTGTATTAAACTTTTATTGTTTTAATGCTTGAAAAAACCCTTTTTGTCTTTGACTCAATTACAAATATGTTCCAATACATACAAGTTTCAACAGAAATATCATTAAAGTATATTTTCAAGTATATACATGTCTGAATGTATTGGAAAAACTCTTGAAACACATTCAGCAAAGATAACAGAATAATGAGATTACATACAAAGGTGCACTTAAGTGCTACTTAAGCGAGTCAAAAAACATTCTAAAGATCAAGTGCATTCAATATAAATCTAAACTATAATGCATTTACATTTAATTGTAATAACATGCATTTAAGTGACCGAAAACATTATATTCAATTCAAGTGTTTTATTTCCAAAATAAGTATGTTAAACTGTACTTCTTTTTCACAAGGACTTGCTTCATCTTGTTTTAAATGTACTAAATTTTCATTTCATCATTAAAAATGTGTAATTTGGTCAAAGACGAGACGTCCCATTTTGGTGTCCACATCAAATTACATTTACAAAAATGATTTTACTTTAATGTTTCAAATCACCTTTGCAAATAAAATGTTAAAATATGGGTGAAATAATGTGCCTTCATCATTCAAATGTGAAGCTGTATTAAACTTTTATTGTTTTAATGCTTGAAAAACCCCTTTTTGTCTTTGACCCATTTACAAATATCAACAGAAATGACATTAAAGTATATTTTTAAGCATATACATGTCTGAATGTATTGAAAAAACTCTTGAAACACATTCAGCAATATTTCAGAGACAACAGAATAACAAAATGACATACAAAGATCAAAAGAACATTCTAAAAATCAGCACATTCAAAATAAATTTAAACTATAATGCTTTTACATTTAATTGCAAATAACATGCATTTAAGTGTCTGAAAACATTACGTTTAAACACCTGTAGGTATATTCGTTTAAAGTGTTTTATTTCCAAAATAAGTAGTCTTTTTAAAAGTATGCAAAAGTGTACTTCTTTTTCACAAAAGCTTGCTTCATCTTGCACATCAGTTTGTTATCCATTTTTTGTACTCAAGCAATATTGTAAGTGAGCTGCACAGGACAACACAAAGATGGGTGACGGCATACGCTGGCATATCTCCCTAGCCATTAAAATATGCCAGCATCAAAACTTATTGTGGCTGCATCCGGCAAACTACCGCAGTCCTGTCAGAGCTGTTGGCCTCACCCATTTGGCCCACAATGCACTAGACACCTTTCATAAATCAGTACTTGCACAGGCATCTCGCAAAGACAAAAATACCTTGAGGGTATTTTCAAATAGGATTATCTTGAGCTTGAGAACCAATTAGAAGAAAGCCATTTAGGCATCTCATCTAGCAGAAATTGCAGCCTAAGCCTCAATTGTTTTACTTGTGTTTAATATCGCCAGTTTGCTAATAATTTAACTTTATTTGCGTGTACACCCTTCATTATAACATTCTTACAATAACAGAGACATAATTAAGCCATTCATTTGCATCCATTTGGCCTACATGATTTAACCCTATTGGCGTCTAATAAGAATGAGTCCCATGTGCAAGAATTACAACATTCTATAAACTATCAGTAATAAACCCTAATTTATTTATGAGTCACATGCATCTGTTTTATCTCTCTTGTTGTTTATTTAATTAGCTATTTAAAAAAACACCCAAGAAGTCCAGAGAGATTGAAAAACAGCATTTGTTCGTAATACACTCTGCTTCCATCTATTGGTAAGAAGTTTTATTGTCATCAACCAGAACAGCATGTTGCAACCCAGGGTTTCATACCACTGACTACTTCTAGCCATGCAATTACAATTATTTTGCAGTTTGTCATTGATTATTTTTTGGAAGTAATTCTCAAAAACAAATAATGCAGTAGGGTCTTTTTTTTTTTTTTACTATGCAGTACATCTCTACACTACCGAATGTTAGGTATAATGAGGATTTTTTAAGGTTTCCAAAAGAAGTCACTTAACTTTAATGTGTTCATATTATACTTAAACGTAATACATTTTAAATGTACTAAATTGCTTCTTCATCATAAAAAAGTGTAATTTGGTCAAAGATGAGGTGGTGGTGTCCACCTCAAAATACATCTACAAAAGAGTTTTTATCTACATAAAAAGCATAATAAATGCAAGTGAGTGTCTACTTTAATGTTTCAAATAACTTGTGAACATAAAATGTCAAAATATGGATAAAATGTATTATTCAAATTTAAGCTGTATTAAACTTTTATTGCTTTTATTGCAATTTCATTTCAATAGAAATGACATTAAGTGTCCAAAAACATTACATTCAGTTCACACCTAAGTATATTCTTTTAAAGTGTTTATTTTCAAAATAAGTACTAAAATTTGTAAAGGTATGCTAAAGTATACTTCTTTTTCACAAGAGCTTGCTTCATCTTGTTTTACATGTACTAAATTTCTATTTCATCATTAAAAATGTGTCATTTGGTCGAAGACGAGACGTCCCATTTTGGTGTACATCTACAAAAGAGATTTTATGTACATAAAAAGCATAATAAATGCAAGTGAGTGTCTACTTTCATGTTTCAAATAACTTGTGAACATAAAATGTCAAAATATGGATAAAATGCTCCTTTATCATTCAAATGTAAAGCTGTATTAAACTTTTATTGGTTTTATTGCTACTGATTTTGTCTTTGACCCAGTTACAAATATATTTCAATAGAAATGACATTAAGTGTGTTATTTCCAAAAAGTGTTTTATTTCCAAAATAAAAACTAAAATTAGTAAAATTATGCTAAAGTATACTTCTTTTTCACAAGGGATTGCTTCATCTTTTTTTGCATGTACTCAATTTCTATTGAATGATTAAAAATGTGTAATTTGGACAAAGACGAGACGTCCCATTTTGGTGTCTGCATCAAATTACTGAACTTAATAAATTTTAAATGTACTAAATTGCTACTTCATCATAGAAAATGTATAATTTGGACAAAGATGATGTCTAATTTTGGTGTCCACCTCAAAATACATCTACAAAAGAGTTTTTATGTACATAAAAAGCATAACAAATGCAAGTGAGTGTCTACTTTCATGTTTCAAATAACTTGTGAACATAAAATGTCAAAATATGGACAAAAATGCTCCTTTATCATTCAAATGTAGAGCTGTATTACACTTTTATTGCTTTTGATTTTTGTCTTTGACCCAGTTTCAAATATATTTCACTAGAAATGACATTATGACCCTGAAACCATTACATTCAGTTCACACTTAAGTATATTCTTTTAAAGTGTTTTATTTCCAAAATAAGTACTAAAATTTGTAAAAGTATGCTAAAGTGTACTTCTTTTTCACAAGGGCTTGCTTCATCTTGTTTTACATGTACTAAATTTCTATTTCATCATTAAAAATGTGTCATTTGGTCAAAGACGAGACGTCCCATTTTGGTGTCTGCAACAAATTATCAAACTTAATACATTTTTATGTACTTCATCATAAAAATGTGTAGTTTGGTCAAAAATTAGATGTCTAATTTTGGTGTCCACCTCAAAATACATCTACAAAAGAGATTTTATGTACATAGAAAGTATAATAAATTAGAAGTAATTATGAAATGACGTGTTTATTTTAACAGCTTTAAACTGTAATACATTTTTATTTAAATAACACACTTAAGTATATTTTTTCCAAAATAAATGCTCTTATAAATATGCCAAAATGTACTTCTTTTACACAGGAAAAATGCTTGTTTGGGTAACATTTTTAGAGTATTTGAGTTTTAGTTGCTTTAGCTTGAAGAAAGCACATTGGTCTTTTGTTTCAGATGTGGCTGCTGGTTTGTTGGAGTAGGAAATAGTGGTAACCAGTACAGGGAACAATTCTCACTATTAACTTACTTATTAGCATGCCTATTATTAACATATTGGCTGTTTATTAGTACATATAAAGCACCTATTCTGCATGACCATATTCTATATCCCTAATCCTACCTAATACCTGAATTTATCAACTACGTAACTATTAATAAGCAGCAAATTAGTAGTTTATTGAAGCCCTAGTTAATGGTTTGTTAATAGCAAGAACTGGACCTTAAAATAAAGTGTGACTAAAATAGTTTCTCATTGTTAAGAAACGCCAGTAGACAAAACAGGTTATCCATGCATTGAATTACAAGCCAACCAGATAGACCCGATTTCTAATCTATGGATATATTGACAAAGGCTAATGAGAACTGGCCTGTTGACTTGTGTAAGGACTTATTAATGACAGGGTGGACAGAGTGAAGTGTTTTCAAATCCTTTAATTTAAATGCACTCGTGCTGACAGCTGAAGATGTGAACTACATACTGTACGTATGGACTGGAAAACAGTGGGTGGAAACTCTACACTCAGACAGCCAATAACACGAGAGCGGTCGAAACTCACATGATCTCAATATTTAAAAACAAGTTGAAACAAGACATCCTCACAATTACCCGAGGTAAATGTATGGCTGCACGCTGAATGATTAAATCATATCTTGTAATGTTTTGGTAGTCTTTAGATAATAATGTTGGAAAGTATAGAGTTAAGAGCCTTCCACAACAGACTCCATTCACATTAAAATGTCTGTCATCAGAGTGGAAATTCACACAGACAGTAAACAGCACATCACACAAGGTCACAGCTGACTTTCATGTGGCTTCACACGCGGCTTACACTGGATTAAATAACGCCGTATTCTATTCTATTCTATTCTTTCACATACATATTCTTTAATATTTGATTTTTTAAAAAAAATAATAATAGGGTCATTCCGTGTCAAATCAACCAAATTTCAAAAGATTTCTCAATATTTTTCCTGAAGAAAGATAGACATGTATAGTCTATGGCAAAATATTAAATATCATGGATGAATATTTACTGAGTAACCCACTATTTTGTAGAGGTCAAAATGGCAAAATTTAGAGTTACAGGGGGGTAAAAATGACTTCATAAAGATGGCAGCATCATAATGTGATTTTTACGCAGAGATTGGTAGTTTTATTAGTAAAATTTGTTGACTTTAGCAATCTTTGTTGCATTATGTGCCAATGGTGACCATTCAGAAATGGGATAACAGCACTTTTTAAGTTTTTCTCCAAAGTTTGCATGCCTGTATCTTAAGAAGTATTAAATATATCTTAATGCCCTTTTAGATATTGTTTCTTAACAAACTTTCCTTTTGCCATCGTTATTTTGAATGCCCTGTGAGATTCAGTGCCAGAGATATTGAAATTACAATATGGCTCCAGGAGTAAATCGTTAAAAATTACTCATTTTCAGTGGTCAAGACCAAATGTGGGTCAGTTTGCAAAAATATGATTCTTCTTTTCTTTTAAAGAGGAATGTCTGAAGAACAAATAATGTTAAAACTAGAAATGTATCTTGTTTCGTTTCCCAGAGATATGGGGATCTCAGTGAGGCTCCATGTCCAGATTGTTTTACATTCCCCATTTTCAGTGGTCGAAAACCAAATGTTGGTCACTTTGTGTACAGCTGATACTTATTTAATTTAAAGAACAATGTCCAAAGAAGACATAATGTTGAAATTAGAGTTGTATCTTGTTTCCCTCTACGAAAAAACAATTGCATAGAACATACCTGCTTGAGTCTCATAAATATTCTTTTTCCAGAATTTGTGTGCCTGTAACTCAAGAAGTATTAAAGATTAAAGTTATCTTAATTTTAGGTTCTGGTTTTTAAGAAACTTTTCTTCTGGAATCTTCATTTTTAAGGCCCTGTATGGTTTAATCCCAGAGATATCGAATTCTCAGTGCGGCTCCAAATTTAGTATCCTACCCATTTTCAATGGTCAAAATCAAATGTAGTTTTGTGTTTATCTAGTCATTACTGTTTACGGTGCATATATGCTGTGAATTGATGTGAATGCAATGTGTGGCGAAAGCAGACACACTTCCTTATGAGGCATGGGATTTGTTTCAAACATGTTACAACACTACATGTTTAAACTCTAGTTTAAACTAGAGTAGTTTTAGAAGCTGTTAAAATCCCTTCTTCCAAATGTACCTGAAACTGATTCAAATATAGAATCTTATGAATAGACTACAGAAAGCAAGGTAATGTGCCTCAACTTGAACATTTCAGTGCACTTGTAGCACTCAGACAGGTGTGCTCTATGCAGTTGTTTTGATAGAGGGAAAAAAGATACAATTCTAATTTCAACAGTATTTCTTTTTCAAACATTGAAACATTGTATTTAAAGAACATTGTTCTTTAGATACAATAAGTATCAGCTGAATACAATGTGACCAACATTTGGTTTCGTTCACTGAAAATGGGTAACATTCAACAATATGGACATGGAGCCTCATTGAGATCCCCATATCTTTGGAACTGAATGATGTAATGGGGAAGACTGCTGATCTGACAGTCTTCCAGAAGACAATCATTGACACCCTTCACAAGGAGGGTAAGCCACAAACATTCATTGCCAAAGAAGCTGGCTGTTCACAGAGTGCTGTATCCAAGCATGTTAACAGAAAGTTAAGTGGAAGGAAAAAGTGTGGAAGAAAAAGATGCACAACCAACTGAGAGAACCGCAGCCTTGAGAGGCTTGTCACGCAAAATCGATTCGAAGTCGAAGAATTTGGGTGAACTTCACAAGGAATGGACTGAGGCTGGGGTCAAGGCATCAAGAGCCACCACACACAGACGTGTCAAGGAATTTGGCTACAGTTGTCGTATTCCTCTTGTTAACCCACTCCTGAACCACAGACAACGTCAGAGGCGTCTTACCTGGGCTAAGGAGAAGAAGAAATGGACTGTTGCCCAGTGGTTCAAAGTCCTCTTTTCAGATGAGAGCAAGTTTTGTATTTCAATTGGAAACCAAGGTTCTAGAGTCTGGAGGAAGGGTGGAGAAACTCATAGCCCAAGTTGCTTGAAGTCCAGTGTTAAGTTTCTACAGTCTGTGATGATTTGGGGTGCAATGTCATCTGCTAGTGTTGGTCCACTGCTTTTTTTAAAAAAAAAATCAAAGTCACTGCACCCGTTTGCCAACTTCATGCTTCCTTCTGCTGACCAGCTTTTTAAAGATGCTGATTTCATTTTCCAGCAGGATTTGGCACCTGCCCACACTGCCAAATGTGCCAAAAGTTGGTTAAATAACCATGGTGTTGGTGTGCTTGACTGGCCAGAAAACTCACCAGACCTGAACCCCATAGAGAATCTATGGTATATTGTCAAGAGGAGAATGAGAAACAAGAAAACAAAAAATGCTGATGAGCTGAAGGCCACTGTAGGCCACAAATAAACCTGGGCTTTCATACCACCTCAACAGTGCCACAGACTGATCACCTCCATGGCAGTAATTAAAGCAAAAGGAGCCCCTACCAAGTATTGAGTACATATACAGTAAATGAACATAATTTCCAGAAGGTCAACAATTCACTAAAAATATATATATTTTTAATTGGTCTTATGAAGTATTATAATTTGTTGAGATAGTGAATTGGTGGGTTTTTGTTAAATGTGAGCCAAAATCATCACAATTAAAAGAACCAAAGATTTAAACTACTTCAGTGTGTACACTGAATTTATTTAATACACGAGTTTCACAAATTGAGTTGAATTACTGAAACTTTTCCATGACATTCCAATTTATTGAGATGCACCTGTATGTTCAATGCAGTTGTCTTGACAGAAAGAAACAAGATACATCTCCAGTTTCAAGATTATTTGTTCTTCAGACATTCCTCTTTAAAAGAAAAGAAGTATCATATATTTTGTTTTTGACCACTGAAAATGTGTACATTTTAATGATTTACTCCTGGAGCCATATTGAAATTTCAATATCTTTGGAACCGAATCTCACAGGGCATTAAAAATAAAGATGCCAAAAGGGAAGTTTGTTAAGGCCCAATATCTAAAAGGGCATCTTTGATGCTTCTTGAGTTACAGGCATGCAAACCTTAAACCTTATTCTCAATAGTACATCTTAAGCCATACAAACTAAGCATCATGCTCTGTCATGCATATATGTGCATGCAACTGGCTGAGTCATATTTAGCAAGATAGCAGGGCATCAGAGAGTTTTGTGGAGCAGTACCAGTGGTTAAGCACCATTTCAAACAGACAGCAGGTTTCTTTTGAAATCAGCTGGAGAGGGTTAGCGGATGGGGGTGGGAGTGACATCGCGGCTCAAGTGGCAACATTTGTGCAATTCCAGCGGGACGGGATCGGAGGCCACAGCTGAATCTGTTCTGTTTGATCCAGTCGATGAGAAAGACTGAAGGAGCCAAAGCTACATAGCTGAAACTCTTTAGACGCATGCTGGTTAACTCATGGTGTGAGAAAACAAGACAAATCCCACTGACCCATTCTCTGATCCTTCTTCCTCTTTTCCATTCATCCCTTCATACGGTTTATCTCCTTCTCCCTGTTATTTTCACTTCGCTCCTTTTCCAGGTACCCGAGACAACCATCTGAGAGCCCATAAGCGCCACAGCGACAGCTTCCAAAGCCCTGAAGGTTTATGTGATACCGCTGCTGTGGCAAAGACAAGTTTGGGTCCCTAAGTGGGATTTTACCTCGGTCCGAAAAACACAAACCAAGCAGAGGAAGTTTGCGAGTTGTGCGCTAATAAATGCGAGTGTCCGCAGGTCTAATGTCAGCGGTAGGCAGAAAACTTGAGACAAAGGGGGGAGGCTGAACTAGGGACTTCAGGGACCACCTGTTGTAGCGCAAGACACTGATATGGCTGTGAACGGTTTCTATGGTTTTAGAAGTTGATTTGGGCCCAGGCCCAGTGGACGGTTTCTGCTGTGGCCGCTGACAGAGGGACCGTATCTGCAGCTGTCCCTGTTAATTATACCGTTATCCCGAGTTTGGGAGGCGTCCCAATCAAACTGTGGAGCAGACACGGAGCATGACTTCATTGACTCCACGTCCACAGGGAATGATATCTCCCATTTTGCACTCCTCATAAATGCCT
Organism: Labeo catla; assembly: GCA_012976165.1. NCBI lineage: Eukaryota > Metazoa > Chordata > Actinopteri > Cypriniformes > Cyprinidae > Labeo > Labeo catla. Next base: position 65,704 of record VONZ01000935.1, read on the forward strand.
TTGGGTGTGATCGCTTTATCTAGCTTACACCTATAAACTCTGTTCCCACACTAAAAGCATGGTAAATTACCACCCTCCTCTTTGAATAGACTTTGTGCAGTCACGTAAGAAAAAAAATCATGCTTTCGTAATTCATAAAGTCATAATTGTGATATAGAAAATCACATTTTATCTTGTAATTCTGACTTTTTATGTCACACTTTCGACTTTGTCATAATTTAGATTTTTTTAAATCTCATAATTAAGTATAATTTTGTTGACGATCATAATGACATTTATTTAACAATTTCCAAATAATTTTGCCTTTTTGTCATTTTATCTTTTATCTATTTCATCTTTTATTTCATAATTGCTTTTATGCTATGCTAATTTTATCTCATAATAATAATTTTGTCTTTTATCTAAATTATGACTTAGTATCTTAATTTTGAAATTTTGTCATAATTTCATCTTTAATGTCATAATTGGTTTTATGCTGTAATTTTGACATTTTTCTCATAGTTACGATTTTGAATAATTGTGATTTTTCATCTTAATTATGACTTAGCATCTCATAATGTTAATTTTTTTAAAATTTAGTCTTCTATGTCATAATTAGATTGATGCTATAATTGTGACATTTTATCTCATCATTATGATTTTTAATAATTTTATTTTTTTATTCTCAATTATGACTTAGTATCTCATAATGTTGACTTTGTGATAATAATGACTTTACTTCAATTTCGGCTTTGTCATAATTTCATAATTTAATTTTAATCATTTTGATTTTTATCTCAATTATGACTTAGTATCTCATAATACTGACTTTTTGTCATAATTTCATCTTTTATGTCATAATTAGATTTATGCTATAATTTTGACATTTTATCTCATAATTATGATTTTCTCAATTATGGCTTAGTATCTCATAATGTTGACTTTCTCATAATAATGACTTTATCTAAATTTTGACTGCCATAATTTCATCTTTTATGTCACAACCGGTTTTATGCCATATTTCTGACATTTTATTTCATTTTTATGATTTTTAATTATTTTGACTTTTATCTCATAATGTTGAGTTTTTGTCATAATAATTACTTTATCTCAATTTCTACGTTTTGTCATACTTTCATTTATGTCATAACTGGTTTTATGCTATATTTTGACATTTCATCTCATAATTATGATTTTAATCATTTTGACTTTTATCTCAATTAATATCTTCATATCTTCTAATGCTGACTTTGTCATAATAATGACTTTATCAGTTTTGACTGTCATAATTCATCTTTTATGTCACAACTGGTTTTATGTTATATTTTTTACATTTTATTTCATAGTTATGACTTTCTCATAATGATAATTGTTTTTTTTATCATTTTAACTTTTTGCCTAATGATTGTGACAGTGATACTTGTCATTCTTTGACAGAATAATGACTGTCATAATTTCAGCTTTTTGTCATAATTGCTTTTTATGTCATAACTTTTGTCTAATAAATATTTAGTATGTGTGTCACAATCTCAACTGTTCATTTCATAAATATTACTTTGTATCTCACAATGTTGAATTTTTATGTCATAATTATTATTTACCACAGCATGGTCTTTTTTGTGGCCAAAAATTGTTTGACTTTCATACATGAGAGATAGACATATTAGTGATGGGTGCATAATATACCCACTGTAATTGTTTTTTTTTTAATTTTACTCATTTAGTCTTGAAGATCCATTCAGGCTCTGTCAGGCTTAATGGAAAGCAGCTTTTCAATGGAGTCTGGGCCATTCAATGATATTCAAAGACTTTCCCCAAACGCCAGCATTGCTTTGTCTGTGTTTTTGTTGTCATTGCTAAAAGTCGTCTCCCAGAGCCAGACTTCTGACTTGTGCCATTAGGTCTGGAACACTTTGCGGCTTATTTGGTCAATAACTGCCAGCTTAGACAGACAGAAGCCAACCACAGTTCATTTTGTTTCATGCGTGAGGCGGGTTTCTTTGAAAATAAATATTCCGTCATCTTTTACTCACCCTCAAGTCATTTCGAACTTTCTTCAGTAGAACACAAAATAAGATCATTTAATAAACATCCAATTGGGTGAACATTACCACCTAGTGGACTGGAGTGTGTAGTGCTGGATGCCACGATTTTACAATACAATTGCTTAAATATTGAGTATTTACTTACTTACTTACCAAAATGATCTGAGCACATGGAAGATGATTACTTGGATGATGCTGAAACTCTTGGGTGCTTCAAGTCACAATTTTTAACCTTTAAGGTTTGTGAAACTTCAGTTAGTATCATTACTGACTGGTTGCTCATATGAGAACAGAACTTAAAATAAACTTATGACCGAATATGTGTCTTTCAATAATAAAATAATAATATTTAAACTATTACCTGAATGAATGCAGGTGATGCTAAACTAATATTTTCCAATGCAGGTCTATCTGATTGTTCACTGTGCATGTTTTTACATTTAAAAGTTACTCTTGATATGCATCTGGCATAAGATACAAATATGTACTCAGTTTATCCTTTAAGGTATACATTACCCTTAATAAATATATTTATTATTAGCTGCTTTTGGCTGATTAATGAGAATTTGTAGAAATAGTTTTAGCTAAAACTTCCCACAATCTTTGTTGCCACAATTTTTAGTGAACATTTCAGCACTAGATGGCAGCATCTACTTCATTACACACATTTAGTCACGTTACAAAACAATGATCCTGTAATGAATCCATAATTATAAAATACTGTACAAAGTACCATACAACCCTCAACAATACAATGTGCCGCTACAGTACTAAGTATCTTAAAATATGTATAATAAACCAATATTTATTTTTAACGTTACTCGTGTAAAATACGAGAATGTCAAGTAATGGTTAACATATAATTTCATGTAAGATGTTACGCGTTGACGTAAAAGAAATATAAACACTGAACAGGTTTTTTGAAATGAACTGTTCGAAAGAACCGATTCCCGGAAATGAGTCGGACGTCACTAGTCAGTATCTGAAACTGTCCTTTTTGGCTCTCCGTAGTAACTCTAACGCTCACGTGATCACAACAACCAAAATTTACCGCGAAAGCTGTCTTCGAGTGTATTGGAAATTTAGCTAGCGAAGAGTTTATCCTCAAAAAATCGACATATTTCGGTTACAAACCATTTTATAATGTTCTGCGAAAAGGCAGTCGAGCTTATTAGGGAACTTCATCGGATGGGCGACGGTCAGCTGCCCGCGTTTAATGTAAGTTACAGCGCTTCGTACAGTAATTGTAACTTACATTACGGTGTTTAATAGCTGCCATATTTTCAGCAGTTAGTAACAGTTGTCATTAACATTTTTAAAACAAAATCATACTGGTTTGTCCTGGTTTTTCCTTAGGAAGACAGTATTCGACAAGTCCTGGAGGAAATGAAGGCTCTCTACGAGCAGAATCAGAGTGATGTGTAAGTGTGTGCTCAGCTCTCACCATTCAGATTAACGTTAAAGCTCTGTATGTTTGATTAGTTAACAATGACAGGGTCGGTAAAGTGTTCTGTTAATAACTTAAACCATTAAAATAGCTATATTTAAATCAAATAAAACAGAAATAAAACAAATATTAGATAAGACTTAAGAGAAAATTAAGAGTTGTCTTGCTTAAATGAAATACAATATTCAAGTGATATAAAAATACTAAAACTAAATAAAATCAAAATAAGATACAATTACTAAAACTGAAATAAAAATAAATTAAAGCTTAAAAAAAATGAATACAAAAATTATTAAACAAATTAATAAAAGTTGATTTTTCTTTCCTGCTTTTTATTTGTTTGTAGGAATGAGGCAAAGACAGAGGGCAAAAGCGAGCTGATACCATCCATCAAGTTCCGCCACAGCTGTCTGCTGAGAAACCAGCGCTGTATCGCCGCTTACCTGTGTGTGATTCACTGTTATCCTGTTATCTGTTATCCACCATCCCATTCATGACAGGCGTGATCTAACCCATCTCTTTTTCTTTCCATAGTTATGATCGCCTCCTGCGAATCCGTGCTCTCAGATGGGAGTATGGCAGTGTGCTGCCCACAACCATTCGGTTTCACATGTGCGCTGAAGAGGTGGGCCTGCGTTTCTTCTGTGTAATGTTAACATGTCACATGTAGCTTCTTGGTCTGTGACTGACACTTGTAATTTAAATGCTTCTAAATCAGATGGAGTGGTTCAATCAGTACAAAAAGTCTTTGGCAACCTATATGAGGTCAATAGGGGGAGAGGAAGGTTTGGACATAACACAGGATATGAAGCCCCCTAAGAGTTTATACATCGAGGTAAGTGCAATTTTTAGTAGAAACCAATAACATTGGTTTACCAATATAATTTTTTTTTTTAATGTCATTTTTAATTAGTTTTAGTGAAGTATATCAAAAAATATTACTAGCTGAACATATATATATATATATATATATATATATATATATATATATATATATATATATGTAAATATACACACATCAGTGCTGCTTGAAAGTTTGTGAGCTCTTTAGAATTTTCTAAATATGACCAAAAAGTTCATCAGATTTTCACACAAGTTTTGAAAATTGACCCAATTAAACAAATGAGATGAAAATATATACTTTGTCATTTATTTATTATGAAAAATTATCCAGCGTTAAATATTTGCGAGTTGCAGAAATATGTGAATCTCTAGGATTAGCAGTTAATTTGAAGGTGAATTTAGAGTCTATCTGTTCAGAAGTGTTTTTAGTCAAGAGGATGACAATTAGGTGTCAGTTTATGCCCTGTTTTTTTTTTTTTTTAAAGAACAGGGATCTATTAAAATCTGATCATGTTTGTGAAAGTGAATCATGGCACAAGCAAAGGAGATCTCTAAGGACCTCAGAAAAAGAGTTGTTGTTGCTCATCAGCCTAGAAAAGGTTACAAAACCATCTCTAAAGAGTTTGGACTTCACAAATCCACAGTCTCACAGATTGTGTACAAATGGAGGAAATTCTAGACCACAGTTACCTTCCCCAGAAGTGGTCGACCAACAAAGATCACTCCAAAGCAAGATGTATAATGGTTTCTGAGGTTGCAAAGAACCCCAGAATAACTTCTGAGCAACTAAAGGCCTTTCTCACATTGGTTAATGTTGAAGTTCATGAGTCCACCATCAGGAGAACAATGAACAACTATAGTGTGCATGGCAGGGTTGCAAGGAGAAAGTCACAACTCTACAAAAAACACTGCTGCCTGTCTTCAGTTTGATTAAGATCATGTGGACAAGTCAGAAGGCTACTGGAGAAATGTTTTGTGGACGGATGAGACCAAAATATAATTTTTGGTTTAAATAAAAAGTGCTATGTTTGGAGAAAGAAAAACACTGCATTCCAGCATAAGAACCACCGTATCCCATCTGTGAAACATGGTGGTGGTAGTATTATGGTTTGGGTGTGTTTTGCTGCATCTGGGCCAGGACGACTTGCCATCATTGATGGAACAATAAATTCTGAATTATACCAGCAAATTCTAAAGGAGAATGTCAGGACATCTGTCCATAAACTAAAATCTAAATAGAAAGCGGGTCATGCAGCAGGACAACGACCCCAAACGCACAAGTAATTCTACCAAAAAATGGTTAAACAAGAACAAAGGTAATGTTTTGGAACGGCAGAGTCAAAGTCCGGACCTTAATCCAATTAAAATGTTGTGGAAGGACCTGAAGCAAGCAGTTCTTAAGAGGAAACCCACCAACATCACAGGGTCAAAGTGTTTCTACAAGTCGTTGTGCAGGGCTGATCAGCAGTTACAAAAAACGTTACCTGCGGTTATTGCTTCAAAAAGGGGTCACAACACATACTGAAAGCAAAGATTCACATACTTTTGCACCTCGCAAATATTTAACACTGGATCATTTTTCTCAATAACTAAATGACAAAGTATATATTTTTGTCTTGTTTGTTTGGATTCTCTCTCAACTTTAAGGACTTGTGGAAATCCGATGATGTTTTGCCTTATATTTATGCAGAAATATAGAAAGGGTTCACAAATTTTTAAGCAGCACTGTGTGTGTGCGCATATATATATATATATATATATATATGCGCACACACTGCTCAAAAAAATAAAGGGGAACACTAAAATAACATCCTAGATCTGAATGAATGAAATATTCTTATTAAATACTTTGTTCTTTACATAGTTGAATGTGCTGACAACAAAATCACACAAAAATCATCAATGAAAATCAAATTTATTAACCCATGGAGGTCTGGATTTGGGATCACACTCAAAATTGAAGTGGAAAAACACACTACAGGCTGATCCAACTTTGATGTAATGTCCTTAAAACAAGTCAAAATGAGGCTCAGTAGTGTGTGTGGCCTCCACGTGCCTGTATGACCTCCCTACAACACCCGGGCATGCTCCTGATGAGGTGGCGGATGGTCTCCTGAGGGATCTCCTCCCAGACCTGGACTAAAGCATCCGCCAACTCCTGGACAGTCTGTGGTGCAATGTGGCGTTGGTGGATGGAGCGAGACATGATGTCCCAGATGTGCTCAATTGGATTCAGGTCTGGGGAACGGGCGGGCCAGTCCATAGCATCAATGCCTTCGTCTTGCAGGAACTGCTGACACACTCCAGCCACATGAGGTCTAGCATTGTCTTGCATTAGGAGGAACCCAGGGCCAACCGCACTGCCATATGGTCTCACAAGGGGTTTGAGGATCTCATCTCGGTACCTTTTGGCAGTCAGGCTACCTCTGGCGAGCACATGGAGGGCTGTGCGGCCCTCCAAAGAAATGCCACCCCACACCATTACTGACCCACTGCCAAACCGGTCATGCTGGAGGATGTTGCAGACAGCAGAACGTTCTCCACGGCGTCTCCAGACTCTGTCACGTCTGTCACGTGCTCAGTGTGAACCTGCTTTCATCTGTGAAGAGCACAGGGCACCAGTGGCGAATTTGCCAATCTTGGTGTTCTCTGGCAAATGCCAAACGTCCTGCACGGTGTTGGGCTGTAAGCACAACCCCCACCTGTGGACGTCAGGCCCTCATACCACCCTCATGGAGTCTGTTTCTGACTGTTTGAGCAGACACATGCACATTTGTGGCCTGCTGGAGGTCATTTTGCAGGGCTCTGGCAGTGCTCCTCCTGTTCCTCCTTGCACAAAGGCGGAGGTAGCGGTCCTGCTGCTGGGTTGTTGCCCTCCTACGGCCTCCTCCACGTCTCCTGATGTACTGGCCTGTCTCCTGGTAGCACCTCCATGCTCTGGACACTACGCTGACAGACACAGCAAACCTTCTTGCCACAGCTCGCATTGATGTGCCATCCTGGATGAGCTGCACTACCTGAGCCACTTGTGTGGGTTGTAGACTCCGTCTCATGCTACCACTAGAGTGAAAGCACCGCCAGCATTCAAAAGTGACCAAAACATCAGCCAGAAAGCATAGAAAATGAGAAGTGGTCTGTGGTCACCACCTGCAGAACCACTCCTTTATTGGGGGTGTCTTGCTAATTGCCTATAATTTCCACCTGTTGTCTATTCCATTTGCACAAAGGCATGTGAAATTGATTGTCAATTAGTGTTGCTTCCAGTTTGATTTCACAGAAGTGTGATTGACTTGGAGTTACATTGTGTTGTTTAAGTGTTAACTTTATTTTTTTGAGCAGTGTGTATGTGTGTGTGTGTGTGTGTATATATATACATATATATATACACCCATTTAACTACATTTAGAGTAACATTATCAGCACTGATGTACCATTTCCTTCCCATTCAGGTGCGCTGTCTTAAAGACCATGGAGAATTTGAAATCGACGATGGCACTGTCATTCTCTTGAAGAAGAATAGCCAGGTAACTATATTCTTAAGAGCATGTTAAAATCAGACTAGAATGACAGCTCTTCTTTCATAAATTAACAAGTTTCACCTTTTCTCTGTTCACAGCACTTTTTACCCAGATGGAAATGTGAGCAGCTTATTCGGCAGGGTGTATTAGAGCACGTCATCTCCTAACAAGCAGCAGCTGTATTGTGAAAACTTTCATTCTTGTTCATTTAGATGTTACAACTTTAAATTACAGTGAGTTATCTAATCAGGAAGCAACACAGGTAAAACTTGAGTTGGTCACATTCTTTACAGTGGTACATGATGCATTTACAACAGTGGTGTCACACTTTCATCTCCCAACAGTTAGCCAGCTCTTTTAAACAAGGTGTACATCATAAGAGACAACTGCAACACTTATAATAATTTATATCAAAGTGGACATTAGTGCATCATGATTGACACTTGTGCAATTACAAGATAGTATTTGTATCAAAACTGTACATTGTGTGAATACTGTGCTTTTGGTTATTGCACCACAATGGGCATTAAAATGCAGTAAAAAGAATTGGTCTTTTTTTTACTAGCAAATATTGAAGTCAGATTCACAAAAATATTTACCGTTTGTACCCTACATCACAGTGAACAATTAAAGGAATGTGTAATGCTCTCCTTAAATGATCAAATCTCATACTACAAAAGTCTTGTTCATTGGTATTCGTTTGCCTCAGAAGAGACCATTAAATTAACATAACCCTTTCATACTTATGACAACAGCACAACTTAATACAATATGCTGTTTCAGTAACTAAGACTTTGCATTATCTGTGCTTTCATTTTAACACTAGGATTGTTTGTACAAAAACATTTCGCACCAAAAGACAAAAGTGCACTAGCGGGTGGGCCTTCACAGTCCAGTACAACAAATAAAGGCTCATGATGGAGTGAAACGGGTTTAAGCTGTGAGGGATGCTGGGGCGATTTTACGTAGCAGTTTGTTAAGGGCGATCACTTTCTCCTCCAAGAGGAAGGACTTCTTCTCCGCACTCTTCTGCCTCTGCTCCGTCACCTGAAGAGCCTTCATGAGCTGAGAGTTTTCCACATACAGGTCCTTCAGCAGCAGATCTGACTTGGCATTTTTGGCCAGCTATGGGGTGAAATAAGTTAGAGAGATGATGGTCACTGCATAAAATGTCTTAAAATAACTCCGTTCAACTACATTTGCCAAAATGTGCACCAAGTCACTGTATCCTTCAATGTGAAGTGCTCAGCCTTCCATTTCCAGTGTAAAATTTAACAGGTTACAGGGCTACCAAAATCTTATTTATATTCAATTAAACATTCAAATGAAAAGAAACACTTTACCACAAAATTAAAAATTGCCTGCAATTTATTAACCCCCAGGCTATCCACAATGTAGATAAGTTTGTTTCTTCATTAAAACAGAAAAAAATAAATAATTTAACATCACTTGCTCAAAAATGGGCCATCTGCAGTGAATGGGTGCCGTCATAATGAGAGTCCAAACAGCTGATAAAAATGTCACAATTATACACAAGTAATCCACACGATTTCAAAAGTCATCTCGTCTGAATCAGTAGAGAAATGGGCAGACGTGTGAGGACAACAAGAGATGGACCTTTTCACTCGAGGTAAAATGATTTGACTGTTTAAATTGAATAATCCTTAAAAGGATAAAACCTCTTCCAGAAAAAGAATTTACAGATAATGTACTCACCCCCTTCCAAGGTGATATTGTGTTTCTTTCTTCAGTTGTAAAGAAATTATGTTTTTTGAGGAAAACATTTCAGGATTTTTCTTAATATTTGGGATCGTCTGAAGCCGCATTTAAACTGCGTTTTAGAAGTTCAAACTTGGGGCACCATATCAGTCCATTATATGGAGAAAAATGCTGAAATGTTTTCCTCAAAAACTATTTCTTTACGACTGAAGAAAGAAAGACGTGAACATCTTGGATGACAAGGGGGTGAGTACATTATCTTTAAATTCTTGTTCTGGAAGTGGATTTCTCCTTTAATAATGGATTTATTTCCTACAAACACAGCTTTTCAGTTTGCAAGACATTAAGTGATATTCTGGAGTGGTGTGGATTATTGTGATGTATTTATCAGCTGTTTGGACTCTCATTCTGACGGCACCCATTCACTGCAGAGGATTCATTGGTAAGCAAGTGATGTAATGCTAAATTTCTCCACATTTACAAATCTCTTCTGATGAACAAACTCATCTACATCTTCGATAACCTGAGGGTGAGTAAACTGTATAGTAAAAATAGAAAATACTATAGTAAATATTAATAGTCAGTAGGCTAGTATTTAGTTAACATTAATGCCATTAGTTTCTGGTTACCTGTTCCTTTAGCTGGTTGACTTTCTCCTGCAGCATGACACGTGTGTTTTTCAGCTTGGCCTCAACCTCATCCATACGCTCCTGCATGCTCGCCATCAATTTCTCATATTGCTCCTGTTTTTTGATTTAATAATTTAATAAACATACTTAAATATGAGATCAAGGGTAAAAAACAATTCAGTGCTAAAATGCATAATAAGGACTTGAATGTTCACTTCCTGTTCATCTGCCGCCTTAAAGTGATAGTTCACCCAAAAATGAAAATTCTGTCATTAATTACTCTCACTCATGTTGTTCCAAACCCATAAGACCTTTATTTTTATTGTTTTTTTTCTGCATTTTTACTAGATAGGACAGTGAAGATTGACAGGAAGCTAGTGGGAGAGAGAGACTGGGTGGCATCAGGAAAGGTCCAAAAGGCGGGATTCGAACACGGGACACTGGAAGCGCAAGTGCGTCATATGTCAGTGCCCACAGTGCTATCGGCACAGACAAATTAAGATATTCCTGATGAAATTCAAGAGATTTCGACAGCAATGCAAATGACACGATCAAGACCCAGAAAGGTAGTAAGGACATTGTTAAAATGGTCCATGTGACATCATTGGTTCAACCGTAATTTTATGAAGCTACGTGAATACTTTTTGTTGTGCAAAGAACTAAAATTATTCAACAATTCTTCCCCTCTTCTCGCAGCTTCATAAAATTTTGGTTGAACCACTGAGGTCACATGGACTATTTTATCGATGTTCTACGTACCTTTCTGGACCTTGAATGTTGTAGGACCCTTTGCTGAAAGCTCTCGGATTTCATCAAAAATATCTCAATTTGTGTTCTGAAAATGAATGAAGGTCTTACAGATTTAGAATGACATGAGCGTGAGTAATTAATGACTGAATTTTCATTTTTGGGTGAACTGATCCAAAGATTTTGAATGTATTGCTGACGTACCTGCTGAAGCCCCATCTGAACGCTGGCCTGCTTGGCCTGAGAGCGAAGCAGATCTTCTAAGTCCTGCGTCCTGCAATGCTGCTCGGCCAGTTGAGTTTGCAGATGAGCCAAGTGCTCCCGGGTGCCAGAACCCACCTGTTCCCTTAGTTCCTGCACCTCACGTGCATGCTGGGCCTGGACCAGCGACAGAGCGCTATCTGCCCTTAGTGCCTAAACGACAACATCAAACACAAAAGTGAGACCAGAAACATTAATCAGCGATTCTCAATCAGTGAAAAGTTTGAAAGTGACCTCCAGACCTGTTCATCTGCCTCATGTTTGGCGGTCTGTAGCTCTGCCTGTTTGTTCCTCAAAGTGAGGCACTCATGTGTCAGTCTCTGAAGTTCCAGCTCCTGAGTCTGCAGCTGAGCCACCTAGAAATATAATAAAAGCATATCAGAAAGATTTCTGACGGATCATGTTACAATGATGCTGAAATTTCTGTTTGTTTTTTTTTTAATCTAACCCTAACCCTGACCCTAACCCTACATTTTAAAACATATTAAAAATAATCATTTTAAAAGTGTATTAATATTTCACAATATTATGTTTTTTACTGTATTTTGATCAAATGCATGCTTGGTAAGTATAAAAGACTTATTCAAAAGACATTAAAAGTCTTTGTAGTGAATACAGAAGAACATAATGGCACCATCAACCAAGTCATGGGTTCAAATCTCAGTGAAACAATTAAAGTAATTATGGAAATGTAAATGCATTCCAAAATGTTCTCTAGAAATAAAACAAATATGGGCCGCTTCTAATTGCATATTGAGAAAAATCCATTGCAAAAGCAATGTGTTGTTCCTGACTAACCTTATTATGAAGTTCCTCGTTCTGTACTCGCAAACTCTTGCACTCCTTCTGAAGGACACTGACTGCCGTCTCCTCCTGAAGCCTGTGGGTCTGATGTAACTGCTCCTTCTCTTTACGCAACTGACGCATGCTCTCCTCAAGCTCCTGGACCTTGTGTTTTACAATATTAACAACTTAGTTTTATTATTACTGAATGACTGCAAATATGTACAAAGATGTATAAAGATCTTTGTTGACCTTGTCCTGAGACTGTTGCAGCATCTTCTGATGTGTGGATGACTCCTGGACGTGAACATCCTTTTCTTGCCACATAGTCAAGATTTGGGAGTTGAGCTGCTCTATCTGGGTTTCAGATTTGTGAAGCGATTCCTGAATCTTTTCCAGCTACAAAAAACACAAAAAACATTTCAGCATAATAATGTTCAGCAGCACAAACATGCTCTGAGACAAAGCCTCAACTTCTCACCTTCTGGTCTTGGTCTGCTGTTTCCTTCAGCAAACGCTCCTTGTCTTGCTCTAGTGCTTGATTTTTCAGAGTCTGGCTTTTCAACGCAGACTCAACCACCGTCAAATGCTGGAGCTGAAGGGGGAAAAAAAAAAACAGAGTTTCAGTGATTTCTGCCAACTTTGAAATAATTTGTTAATATATCCCACAAAATAAAACCATACCGTATCCTTGGCAGCGTTAAGCTCCCTCTCTAGAAGTTCCTTCTCTTTCTGCCACTGTTCCTGGAGCTTTAGCGTGTTGCTCTTCTGCTGTTGAAGGGTTTCCTGCAGCTGTCTGTAGGACGCAGCTGCCTCATCGTTCTCCTGACACACCTGTGCAAGCCTGTCAGTCAGCGTCTGCACTGCTCTCTGATCAGTAGATAGCCGGGAACTTAATTCAGCGTTCTCATTGCTAAGCTGCAGGTTTCTCGCACTGAAGTCAAGCACCTCCTCTCGAAATCTGGAATTCTATGTTGGAAAAATAAAACAATTGTTAGAAGCAGCAATGAATGGTTCACAATCATTAAGCTTCATGGTACTCTTATGAACGTGCATCGAAGACTGACACGAAAGAGAAGAAACTGTTGAATAAAGTCATTATTTTAGTTTTCTTTGCACACAAAAAGTTCTCAGAGCTTCATAAATTTAAGTTTGAACCACTGATGTCACGTTGACAATTGTATCGATGTCCTTACTACCTTTCTGGGCCTTAAATGTGTCAGTTGCTGTCTATGCAGAGTCAGAAAGCTCTTGGATTTTTATCAAAAATATCTTAATTTGTGCTCTGAAGATGAACAAACACTTAAAGGGGTTTGAAATGACGTGGGTGAATAATTAATGACAGAATTTTCATTTTTGGGCAAACCATCATAAGATCTATGCTATCAATATTTTTAGGCACTTACCTCTTTCTGTAGCCTCTCTTCTTCTTCTCGATTCTTCATATGTTCTCTTTCCACCTCTTCAAGTTTCCTCCTAAACGCAGTGAAATAATATTTGTTTTTGCTAAATAAAACAGCAAAATAAAATATAGCTGCAAGCAGCAATTACCAGGGCTCAAGCGCTTTCAGACATTTAAGCACATACAAAAAAAAGACATTACATTTTATTTAGCAATCCTGTAACCACCTAAATCAATGATTAAAAATGCATTTTTGGCAAATCCCGGTCATGTACCATAGAAATGTGATTTTTTTTTTTAACATTTATGACTGTTACAGTGCTAGTTGTGGTCCTTATCTCTCTAAAATTCTGCATGCTTGCTTAGAATCACCTGTCGCATATGCAGAGAATTGCACTGCAGTGGTATTTTCCAGATTGAGTGAAAAACCTAGGACTAGTTTGTAAAAGTAGTTTTTTTTTTAACATTTTCTCAATCATTTAACAGTTTGATCGACAGCAGTGGTTCTAGAGGCAAAATTTTTCTAAACGAGAAGGTCTATGTGTGAAAAACCACACAATATAAAATTTAAGCTTGAAAAATGCGATATCGCCCCTAGTGGCCGATTTCATTCAAATTTCTTACAGACCTTTAGGGCCGTGATTAAAACCCACCGAGTTTCGTTCCGATCGACCTCTGTTAACCTTGTCTAATAGCAGCCATGTTTTTTGAGATACCCAAATGTCCTTAAATCTCCATATGCCCTTAAATGTCCTTATAGCTTGCGGCACTTTTGACCAAGAGCGTGCGTACCAATTGTCATATCGATAGGACAAATGTTGCGTACTTATGGCCGTTTTTAAGTTTTTTTCCCCCTCTTATAGCGCCACCAAGTGGCCAAGTTCAGCGACTTTGTTCATGTGACCTTAGATTCAGAGCTTAAACACACATTGTGAGTTTGGCAAAGACATCTCAGACCATTCAAAAGTTATAGCCGTTTTAGTAAAGACATCCCTTTGTGACTTTTTTCGATAATTACTGATATTCACTCTCCAGAGAATCTTCCTGCACTGGTTTGGTTCTGATCAGGTGAAAAACCTAGGACTAGTTAGAACAGGGTGACGGACGATTCCAAGTTTTGTCCGGTATGAGCCAAGGATTCCAACAACATAAGACACTTGAGCCTGCTACAAACAGTTTAGGAGTTATGAGCGATTTCATACTTTTGATCGCCGTATCAGGCCAACTGGGTGAGCCTTGGTGACATTGTAGACGGCGTGAGTACTACATCACTTCAAATTTCCAATGTGTACAACTTACAGTTTGGTCTGCCTGATCAGTTTCACATGAAGATTGCTGATCCTTGGCCAGTCTTACATTTACAACAGGGCTTTAGCACTACGCACTTGAACCTCTAAACATGGATAGCTGACAAGCCAATGATTTCTTTACCTCTTTTTGTTGAGCTCCTCCTCCAGAGATCTGACATCCTGCTGTAAGACAGCAAGCCTGTCTTTCAGTGCACTGTTTTCAGATGTGACCTCATCAAGTTGAGACCTAGAATTGGAAACCACAATATAGAGATCAGCTCTTCATAACAATCTTACCTGCCTCTGCACTTTTAGGCAGCTTAGTACAGAAAACAATATAATTTTAGGGACAATGACAATTTCTGTAGCTAGATTTTCAAAAATTCAAAGATTGCAAAAGATTAGAGTGGCAAACACAAAAATGTAATTCTATTAATGCAATTAAAAGGATGCAAGGACACACTTTCAATCAGAATACACACAGTAACTTATTAAAAGTGAGATTGCATGCATGTCAGTGACATCAACATCATTCAGTTAGTGAGACAAAGCTTGAACAGTCAAAGCACATGTCTACGGTTAATGAAATCTCATTGTGTGAAACACTCTTGGACAAACACTAAAGTAGTGAGCGGTCAACTCTTGGCATCCATACGGGAGAAACGGCGATTGGATCAATGCAGCAATGGTTAGTCTTGGTTCTGTTTCGACGGTCATCTACCAGCTGGAGAACCACAAACCTGTGGGGACTGATCATCTCTTGTTCTAAAGCCATGACAAGTCCCTCCATCTCCAGAAGCTGTGCTTTCATATGGCTTTTCTCGCTTTCAAAGGCCTCCTCCATCTGCTGAAACTCAGTTTGGGAGTCCATCAGTGACTGCTGTAGTTGGTTGGCGGTATTATCGGCCTCCTCCCGCAAAGAGCACAGCTCTCGCTCTTTGTCCTCCAGCTGGCTGGTCAAAAGTTGAACCTGACCAGAGAGGTGAGTGACATTTTTAAACAGCTTCATCTTCAGCTGAACCTCATTCCAGAGCAAATCCATCTCTTTGGCTTTGGCTTCAAGCTGATGATTGAGTTCCTGCATTTGATTGTCTTTGCTCTGCATTTCCAGTGCAAGTTTATCTGCGTTCTCCTTGAGTTTGGTAGTCTCAGCCTCCATTTCGACAATCTGAGATGAAAGCTGGTCTACAAGTTGCCGGTAGCCCGAGTTCTCCTGTTCAAGACGTCTCACTTCTTCTTGCTCTGAGTTCAGGAGCTGTTGGAGCTGTTCAACATTACCCCGTTCCACATGAAGAGCACCTTGAAGGTTTTGCTCCATCATGTGCATTTGATCCCACTCCTCAGACAGACTGTTGACCTGTGTTTGTAGCTGTTTGAGAACCTTGCATTGACCCGTGAGCTCCTCTATGAGTCGATCCCTTTCCATCTCCACAGCATTTAGCTCAGACGCCTGTCTTGTAAGATCGTCATCTCTGGTTTTCAATGCCTCGTGTGTTTTAGCCAAGTTTTCTTGAAGCTCCACAAGTTCTTTCTCTTGTTCTCTCAGCTGCATTTGCTGCTCACCAAATGCAGTACAAAGATGACTGCTGCTTCCCTGCATCACTTTGATCTCCTTCTGCCAGGTCTCAGATTTGGTCCTCCAGTTCTCTAGATCTTTGGTTAACTGAGAAACTCTGTCAAGAAGCTCCTGTTTCCTCTCTTTTTCTTTTACAAGCTTCTCCTTTAGATCTTGAATACTTCCATCTGTTTCTTTCTGCAGTTGCTCCTTTTGTTTCAGAAGCTCTTGCTTCTTTTCTCTCTCAGCTTTAAGCTTTTGCTCTAGCTGAGAGAGCTTATCGCAAAGCTTTTGTTCTTTCTCATTTCTGATTTCCATTTCCTTCTCTTTGGCATGAAGTTCTGTAGTCAAATGCTGGATGAGGGCATCTTGAGCTTTCATGGAAACCGTGTTGTCTTCTAGCTGAACACACATCTCTTCCAACTTATCTTCTAGCTGTTTTTGTAATATAAGCAGCTCTTCCTCAGCCCTGGATGTGAGCTCTACCTGAGCTTCCATGAACTGGATGTGTTCTTCTAGCTTCCTGACCTCCTCCTGGTGTTCCTCCTCCTGTTTCTTCCTCTCCTGTGCCGCCCTGCTGCAGATCTGAGCTTGCTCTTCACTCCAGCGCTCGGTGCTGAGGAGACGCTCCCGGCGCGCCTCCTGTTCCAGCTCTTGAACTCTTGACTCCCATGCACCAACTTCTCTGCGATGCTGCTCGGATTGCTCCTGCAGACGGCTGCGCTCGAGGTGCAGTTGGTGGAGGAGGCTGCGCTGAGCCTCGCTGTGTTGTGCCTTCATGTGCAATAACTGCTGCTCTGCCTTCTCCCTGGGACACAGCAACATGCTAATATGTCTGAGTCTAAATTCATGGCAATGTCATGGATACCAAGGGAAAATGTACTTTCTCCCTACAGACATGTTGGTTAAAAGGTTGAACTTATTGTTAAACAAACTGGGTAGGGGTAGGCAATATGACACATCTATATCACAAAATAATTATTTTTGCTTTAAATAAGGTCTTCAACATTTTTGTCATTATTCGTAATTCTTGTCACCAGTGTCAATATGGCAAAAAAAAAAGTATACTAGCTAAATAAAAAAAAAACTAAAAAAAAAACCTCAAGCTTACTGAAGACAAGTAAACAGTCATCGATTAAATAAGAATAAAGAGCTAATTACGAGGACAAAAAGGACAAAAATAAAATAGGACAAAATAGGACAAAAAAAAAAAAAACTACAGTAGAACAAATAAATAAGAAATGCTACATACATTGTGTAAAGTAATCAAATGTATAAAAACTGCATATTCTTCACTGTGTAGATTAAATATACATTTCTTCTTATTAGTTATGAAAGTGATTTAGTCAAGAGCAGTGAGAGATTTTCTCTTTTGTTGTCTGATTAACATGAATGACAGACAGCAGGAATATTTGTCACTTTAAGAGCTGCCCAGATCCAAAATACTGTTACATGTGTGTATTCTTTCTAAGCTGTTCTCTTTCACTGCTGATTGCTTTTTAGCAGTTTAAAAATCACTTGTTTTTTTTAAACCGCACTGCTTAAAAACACAAGTAAACTTGTAACCGTGATAGAGACAATTTTCCAAAGTCTACCAGCTGACTAATTTTATACCAGATATGGATGTCTACCGGTATATTGCCCACTCCTACAACTGAGATGTCATTTATACAATTATACATAATGAATGTCTATATGAAGCATGCATTATTTTTCATTGAAAGTGCATCGAAAATAAATCGTACCATATTTTCTGGAATATAAGTAATACTTTCATCATACGAAATGTACCGTGATTAATTTCAAAGTGACTTAATTAAATTAAATTAAATGTTAAAATGTTACATTTCAGCTTCACTTTAAATTTCTTAAAAATAAGCTTGCCATATGTTATTTTGAAAGAATGCTACTATGCATTTAGTTTAATACCTACATTTTTTTCTTAATAGTGTTAAGTTTAAAGGATTTGCAAATAAAAAAAAAAAAAAAATTAAATATTGAGAAAAATCACTATTAAAGTCCAAATGAAGTTCTTAGCAATGCAAGTTTTGATATTTACGGTAGGAAATTTACAAAATATCTTCATGGAACATGATCTGTATATCCTAATGATTTTTGGCATAAAAAAAAAAAAATTGATAATTCAGACCCATATAATGTATTGTTGGCTATTGCTACAAATATACCCGTGCTACTTTATGACTGGTGTGGTGGTCCAGGTTCACGTATATATTTTACACATTACAGTAAATAAAACAAAACATTTTTGTATTACTGAAAAGAAAACAAATATAAGAGTCCTACAGACTGTCTCAGCACTGACAAGCCATTCGCCTTTTCACATTATAGCCCTTTTCTTTTTCTAATATGTAAGACTAAAGCCTACACTGGATAAGCTGCACCTAATCCTTTACCAGATCATTTGAGCAACTCTTACCTAACAAGCAGCACTTCCTGGTCCATCTTGAGCTTGAGTTCTGCCTCTAGCTGATCTTTCTCTGAGGTGAGGCGCATCACGATGTTACTGATCTCACGAGCGTAGTTCTGCTCCAGTTCTGCCTGTTCCCGTTGAATTCTCCGCTCTTGCTCTGGACCCCAGGCTCCTCCAGCGGTCTTACCCCTCAGCTCTGCTTCCAGCCGTTCAACAGCCTGACGCAGTTTGTTTGCCCGCTCTTCTGCCTGAGCCTTTAGGTCCTCCAGCTCACTGATTTCCATCTTAAAGCTCTGCGAGATGTCCTTCCGCTCAACCTCCATATTCTGCCGCATCAGCTCCATACTGCGCTCATAGAAATTCACCTGTTGAAACAATGTACCGGTCTCATAAAACTGTATGTCTAGGAGAATTTGCACATCTTAGCTTTGCCCTTAGCTCTGACTGTTTGAATCTTAAATTGCATCTAATTTAATTTGCAAAGGTTCCTTGTAGAAGACATATTTAATGTTTGCATACTATGTCTGTACCTTAGTCTCCAGTTGGATCTTTAAGTCCTGAATCTCTCGCTCGTATTTCTCTTTCATCTGCTCCATGGCCAGTTCTGTCTCAATGCTCACAGGGGGAGCCAAACTCTCTAAGGAACCCAAGGCTGAATGACACACCAAACAAACCATGACCCATGTGTATAGATAATTCCTTAGGGAAAGGACTTTGTTTTTATAATTCCTCACCATTTTTGTCAGTGACTTGGAGCTTTTTTCTGACCTGAGGTGATGTACCTTTCTTCATTTCTGGATCATCTGCAGAACAAAATAGGATAGAATGATGATTTCAGGTTACTAATTTAAGGTACACAAACTTAGTTATGACATGAAAGAGATGAGTGAGAACTAAAAAGGTAAACTTTGATAGCTAATTAAACGTCTAATTTAAAATGTCTGTAAAATTACCAGAATCTGATTCAGTGGTTAATGCTCTTCGGCTTGACCAGTCATGACCAGACAGGTTGCTTCTGGATCGTCTGGCTTTCCTTCCTGAGCCCTGAGATTTCAACAACTCCAGCTCAGAATGCAACTCGTCATTCCTGTCCTGCAACTCCTGTATTTAGTGGGGCGGGGACACAGGGTCATTTACACAAGTAAAACTATTTTTTTTTTCAGCATTTCCTGAAACAAAGATGTAATGCAGAGGTGAAACGTGTAATTGCCACCAAATGGAACTGCAAAAATTACAAATGGTTTACTTATAGCTGTCTCTGTAAATGTTTAAAAAAAAAAAAAAAAGTTTAACATTAAAAATTTACACACAACACATCTGATTTAAGAACTATAAAATGTGTAATAGTTTTATATACATTTATGAATATTAAAATATGTACATTTAATTAAAAAAGCCAAAACACCCCAGGTGAATTGGTAAAATATATAATTAAAAGTAAAGAATAGATAAACACGATACTTTCCCCAGTTGAATGATTACAATAAGAATTTCAAACATTTTTTGCAAACTTTTATTTCAAGTCTTTTAAAATATCAGATATGCAAATGAGTCATTATATAATTAAATATTCACTAATTTGCACATATTTCCAAAAATCTAAATATCTGTTAAAGTCAGGTTCAAAATTCTTGTTTCATTTTGTTGACAGTAGAGTTAAAGGGGTCATCGGATGCCCATTTTCCACAAGTTGTTATGATTCTTTAGGGTCTTAATGAAAAGTCTCTAATATACTTTGATTAAAAATTCTCAATGGTTGTGTAAAACAACACCCTTTTTACCATGTCAAAATCAGCTCTGCAAAAATCAACTCATTCTGATGGATTTTTCCTTTAAATGCAAAGGAGCTCTGCTCACCCCGCCCCTCCCTTCTCTCTGTGGAGTGACGAGCCTGTTTACTTTAGCCGTGAAACTTGCTAACTAGCATGTTATTATGAAAGGTGACTGCAGAGACTCATAAAAAAATGCTTATACTCACTTTTGCTGTAAGTGAAGCTGAATCACAAATGATTTGCACGAACAGACACATTTATGTAGATCAGGAGGCGCATTCCCTTCACAAACAAACGTAATCAACTGCATCTTCAGCGGCTCAGATGTTGTGAGTACATGACGACCACTATGTTCATTATTACATCCAGCAACACAACACCTCAATCGGTCAGTCTAAGATATTCTTGTCTAACTTACATCCCTGCTCCGGCATCGAAACAATGGAGGTCGGACTGTTACAGCTGATCTGAGGTAAGACGCTCATGTCAATCAACTATCGTGGGAGCGGCCTCTGTGGGTGTGACGCCACACCAACAGGCATCTGAGAATGGCTCGATTTGAAAAAGGGGATATTATTTTTACAGATTAATTAAAAACCACTGCATGGATTTTTATCATTATAGGGTAGATTTGTACATACACTGCCAACAAACATTGATGTTCAAACAACATGTAAATATGAACTTCACATCCGATGACCCCTTTAAACGTTTTTACAGAGAGGATTTTGAGATCTGTTTTTAATCACTCAAAGTACTGTCAAGAGCTAGAAAAAAATATATTTTCACCATGTTTTTAGCAATTAAATGCATTGAAATATTATATATATATATATATATATATATATATATATATATATAATACATACATACACACACACACATATATATACACATATATACACACACACACACACACTCATACATACATACATACATATATATATATATATATATATATATATATAATAAATATGTCTCCATAAAATCTGTTAGTGGAAATTTCTGTGCATGAGAGAAATTAAAAGATTAATTTTTTATTTCAGAAAACTGCCATTAAATATATGTACTGTAACTGAAATCTACAGATGCAAATAGATAAAGTGCAATAAAATAACCAAAAATTACAGTTCTGTTGCGTACTACCACATTCAAGGCCCAGAAAAGTAGTACTGACATTGTTAAAATAGTCCATGTGACATCACAAAAAGTATTTTTGTAGCTTCTTAAAATTATGGTTGAACCACTAGCGTCACATGGACTATTTTATCGATGTTCTTACTACCTTTTTTTGGTCTTTAACATGGTAGTTGTGTGTGCCATCTATGCAGGGTTACAAAGATCTCAGATTTCATCAAAAATATCTTAATTTGTGTTCCGAAGATGAATGAAGGTCTTACGGGTTTGGAGCAACATGAGGGTGAGCAAATAATAATCGAATTTTCATTGTTGGGTAAACTATCGCTTTAAGTGTATTTTAAATGTTCTTTCCACTAGGCAAAATAATTGACCAAGGCTTGTAAAAAAATAAAAAATAAAAAATAAAAAAAAACATGTTTTTGCCTGTAGTGTCTTGCCTCAAATAAGGGCATAATGTCTCTACCTTGTTGCTAAGGTGTTCTGTTAGTTTTTGTGCATTAGCATTTGGTTGCTAAGGTTTTTTGTGAATGGTTCATAGATAGTTACTCAAGTCAAGTCAAAAGAGCAAATCTAATGGCACCATTGTGCAGTTAAAGCTGTCATCTTAAGCACTATGTATTACAGATTAGCCAGCATAATGAGCAGACAAGAACACTTAAATACAACGCACAATGGCAGGGCTGATTCACTATTCACTCCAGACCAAATATCCACCAAACATACACAGGCACGCTCATACCCTGCATTGCTGCTCGTACTCCTTAAAGATCTCTGAGAAGTGCTCTTCTTGATTCAGCAGTCCTGTGCCATTTGGATCAAGGCCACCATACTGTTCATTAAAACATAGTCAATTTTTATTATTGTTCTTAGAGAATAAACCTCGTAAAGCATATGATTTACAGCAAATTAACAACATAGACATCTCACCTTGTCCTGCAGCAGATGATCTAGATCCTTCTGTAGTTTAGAGATGGTGCTCACGGCTTCAGACAGCTTCTCCTTCAGGACGCTGACCTCCTCCTCCAAACGACTGTTCTCCTGTAACACACAGCTAGAGTTATTTAACCTGACACCGCACTGACATGCTCAAAGAAACATACACCTCTAACCATGACAGATCACCTCTTCATTGAGTCGTGTACTGTAGCTAAGAGCAAGATCTTCATGAAACTTAAGTCAGCGTGATTGCAAGGGAATTAAAGAAGGGAAGAAGGGAAGTAAGGAAATTGTACTGCAATGCAAATATTCTTTAGATACTGTTATGGTATTTTCTTTCAACTTGAATATTCAGTGGCAAATTATAAATTTGTGGGATCTTGGTGAGTAAGACGCTCTGTTCCTGCACAACATATTCTAACAACTTCCTAATACATTAAAAAAAAAATGCAAATAGGAATAAATTTTTTTGTTGCCATTTAAGTTATCAGTTGCCATTTAATTTATATATATATATATATATATATATATATAGTTAAAAAATAATACTAACATTTAAAATAAGCATTTTCAATTTTAATATATATTAAAATGTCATTTATTTCTGTGATGGCAAAGCTGAATTTTCAGCAGCCACCAATGTTAAAGAATAGTTAATACTGTTCAATGTTAATATTAATATTAAACACAGCTGCAACTTAATATTTTTCAAACACTGTTACTTTCAGATTATTTGATGAATTGAAAAATAAAAACCCTTCTGACCCAAAAAAAATAGCTAATTATTAATAATAATAATAATAATGTTAGAGGTTACCTTAGCAGCAGTGCAAATGTCCTCCTGAAGACTAACGTCCTGAACCCTGAGCAGTTGTAGCTCCTCCTGGAGTCTCTTCCGCTCCTCTTCTATCTGCTCTAGAAGTAGCTCACTTTCATATTCAGATTCGCTCCTCAGTGCCGTAAGTTTATCCCGGAACTCCTGCTCCAGACCCCTGCGTCAAAAAAAACAAAATAAAACTAAATGATCAGTGACACGGTATAGCAGCTGCATGTGTCTTCATCAAATGTGACTATATACTGACTAGAAGAGAGAAACCATACTTGATTTTCGACTCATTGAGAGACTCCATGGTCGCATGGCGATCATCCACCTCTCTGACCAGCTGTAGGTTCCGTCGGTCAGCCAGTTCCAAGTCCGCCTTGGCTTTGTCCCTCTCCTGACAGGCCTGGTCTGCCATGACTCTACAGAGTTGGAACACAAAACCACCACAGCATGAGAATCTCATTTGTTCTGCTCATTCAAAAGACATTTCGAGAACAGTTGTGTCCTGCCTAAAAACTATACCATATAGAGAATACTGCTGGACACAGTAACATTACACATCCTCCAGGTGGAGACAAAAACCAGACAGCACCAAAATTCAGGTGAAGAGTCATTTTATCAAAAGAGAATCAATCAAAGAGAGGGGGGAAAATAAGATTTTTAAGATTTGTGCATTTGTGCAATATTTTCACCACAATTCAAGTTTGTTTTAATCCTATAATTCTCATAACTGAAAAGCGTAATCCATATTCTTATTATTCCTGCCATAAAATTAATAATTTGTCAAATGTTAAAATATGAATGTATCTTCTGCTCACCAGGCCTGCATTTATTTGATTTAAAGTACAGTAAAAAGGGTACAATTTTGAAATATTTTTACTATTTAAAATAACAGTTTTTTTATTTGAATATTTTATTTATTCATGTCATTTTAAAGCTGAATTTTTAGCACCATTCCTCCAGTCACATGATCCTTCAGTAATCATTCTAATATTCTGATTTGCTGCTCAAAAAACATCATTTTATTTTTATTATTGAAAACAGCAGAGTAGAATTTTTTCATGTTTCTTTGATGAATAGAAAGGTCAGAAAAACAGCATTTGTCTCAAATAGAAATCTTTTGTAACATTATAAATGTCTTTATCATCTTTTGATCCATTTTAAGCATCCTTGCCAAATAAAAGCATTACTTTCTATAATTTATTTCTCAAAAAAACAATTATACTGACTCCAAGCTTTTGAATGGTTGTATAATGTTACAAAAGCTTTTTATTTCAGATAAATGCTGATCTTTTAATCGTTTTAAATATTGATAATAATAATAAAAAGTGTTTCTTGAGCAGCAAATCAGAATATTAGAACGATTTCTGAAGATTCATGTGACACTGAAAATTGCTAAAAAATTTTGCTTTGATCACTGGAATACATGACATTTTAAAATATATTCAAATAGAAAACTATTAAACTATTTAAATAGTAAAAATATTTCAACATTTTTACTGTTTTTGCTGTACTTTGGATTAAAAAAAAAAATCTTGCTGTTCAAAAACTTTTGACTGTATACATATTCGTTCAAAACAGCAGTTCAGCATGTGTCACATGATCCTTCAGAAATCATTCTAATACGCTGATTTGCCTAATATTTTATTGTGGAAACTGTGAAATACTATTATTCAAACATTTGTGGTAAGTAAATTTATTTTTTATAAATAATTAAACAAATCCTTTTCATTCAGCAAAAATAAATTAAATTAATTAAACGTCACAGTAAAGACATTTATAATGTTACTTTATGATTACTATTTCAAATAAATGTTCTCAACTAAATTTAACTTTCTTTTGAGCATCAAATCAGCATATTGGAATGACTTCTGAAGGATCATGTGACACTAAAGTCTGGGGTAATGAAAATGTATCTTTGCATCACAGGAATAAATTACATTTTAAAATATATTCAAAAAGAAAACAATTATTTTAAAATTATAATAATATTTCACAATATCACTGGATGTTTTGTGAATAAATACAGAGCTGATGTGAATGAGACTCACTGTAAGTAGCTGATCTCATTCTTGTAGGAGACCAGAGCAGCCTGATGGATGCCATTCCCACTGACCAGCAACTCATTGTCCAGAGCCAGAGTGAGTTCAGCCAGACACAGACGCTCCTCCAGAGAGAAGTCCAGAGTCTACATCCAAGTTCAGAATAAAGAAAAAGTATTTAATGCCATGGTTTACATACAAAAATAACATTACATCTGATCCACTTTTATGCAAACATTATTTAACATTAAATGCAGCAGATTATCATTTGTCA
Source organism: Labeo catla (assembly GCA_012976165.1). Lineage (NCBI taxonomy): Eukaryota > Metazoa > Chordata > Actinopteri > Cypriniformes > Cyprinidae > Labeo > Labeo catla. Next base: position 91,339 of record VONZ01000935.1, read on the forward strand.
GTGTTTAATTAATGCAAATAACATCTTGTAATCGATTACCTGTAGAATATCCCTGCTGTTATGGATGCCCTCCTCCGTCCAGAGGGCGATGACTTTATCTGGGCTTGTGCATCCCGATCCATCATCCAGCCGGGTCAGCAGCCTCTGACCCACCGTTGCCGACAGTAAAGAAGGGGAGGTGGATCGCACCACATGCTCCTCAAGGGCCTGAGAGAGCAGAGGGAACGACATGAGGAAAAAAAAAAAAACCAAAACGATCCAGCAAAGTTCAATATCCAACTGTGAGGAAAACTGCTGAAAGGGAGAAAACTGAGCTCTCACAGCCCTACCACACAATGCACAATGCTGTCCTTGACACGCCACAGCTAGAGTCTCAATCAGGAACAAAATTATTGCACTGACCACCAATAAACGTCCTTCTGGTGTCGTAACCCTTAAGCTGGCTTAGCCTCATTTTAGCTCCAGCGACTGCCAAATATGCATGCAATTCGGCATTTGTTATCAAACACTGAAGCTGTTTCTCTCTTTAAATGAAGCCTGAGCTTAACCAGCAAATCAGAATATGTGCCTAGCTTGAATTCAGATGCTGTTTTAATTATTCTGGCTGGTTGTGCTTTCAGTAAAATCACCTCAGAGATGTCATCACTAAACGACCCCAAACTGTCTTTACAGTCCCATGTAAAAACACTGCATGCAGGTATGAGGCCTGTTGTGCAGTACATCTCCTCAGCATTGATTTCAAGCTTGGCCACTGCACAGGAATACATTGTTGTGCTTTCCTAGGAACAAGAGAGCAAAAAGGAGGCTCCACCTTCCCAATTAAGTTAATTGGTTCCAGCCACTGTAGCCCTCAGTTACTTGGCTTGATGTTGGAGATCTGAAATGAATCCAGTTTGACAGTCAGGCAATCATTTATCTGCCTTATGTGTCTGTCTGCTAAGAAAAGTCATGAAAACATTGGGAGAGGCTTTGGTTGTTTGTTTTTTCAGCAATGTGCTGTTTTATAATCAGCAGGTGAGAGGAAAATTGGCAGATAAAGATTTCTCTTTTATATTTGTAACATGAACCAGCCAGTTTTATGCAGACATGCATAAAAAAACGAAGCATTCCATAAAAAACAACTTATGATCAAATGCAGATTACTGGGAGAAGACACTTACCCATAATTTGGAGCAAAAATATTTTTTCAGCTGCACACCAGAAACTTATGTACATACATCAGTGTTTTTTGTCATACTGTCCATATCTGTACATACTGTACATACTGGGTTGGAAAGTTCAGAATAATTTATATTTTTTTTTGGTTGTTTTTTTCATGGTTTTTAAAGTCTTATGTTTACCAAGAGTGCATTTATTCTATCAAAAATACAGTAATGTTAATACAATTTAAAATAAATATTTTCTACTTAAATACATTTTAAAATGTAATTTATTCCTGTGATGCAAAGCTGAATTTTTAGCATCATTAGTCACATGATCCTTGAACAACAAGCTTATTTAGTACTCAAGACAAATTTCTTATTATCAATGATGAAAACAATTGCGCTGCTTAATATTTTAGTGCATTGATAATTAGAACCATTATTAATAATTGAGCACCATTAATAATTGAGCATCAAATCAGCATATTAGAATGATTTCTGAAGGATCATGTGACACTGAAGAATGGAGTTCTGATGCTGAAAATTTAGCTTTGTATCACAGGAATAAATTACATTTTAAAATATATTTAAATAGAAAACAGTTATTTTTATTTGTAATAATATTTCACAATATTACTGGACATTTCATGACATGTTTTGTGAATAAATACAGATCTGATGTGACTCACTGTAAGTAATTTATCTCATTCTTATAGGAGACCATAGCAGAACAACGTTGTTTTAATATAATATATTTTATACTATAATATATACAAATAGCAGAGTTGTTTTGAATTGTAATAATATTTAACAATATTACTGTATTACTCTATTTGATCAAATGAACATAAACTTCTTTTAAAACATAAAAAACCTTAAATATTCCAAAATGTCAATTAATAGATATTTCTCCTATTTTATTTATTACTTGGCACCTTATTTTAATACTATTTGTTTGTTATTTGTTATTGTAATTAGGGCTGTAGCTATCGATTATTTTAGTAATCGAGTATTCTACCAATTATTCTATTGATTAATCGTGTGATTAAGAAGTAATTTTTCTTTATTAAAGAGCAATACTAAATATACAAGAGAAAATAAAATAGGCTTCTTAAAATAAACAACTAATTTGTTTACTTTTTAGAAAAAGTAACATTTTTATTGCTGAAACTGCATACAATAATAACCATGAAAACTAAACCCATTTAATGCATTTTTTTTTCCAAATTACATTTAAAATGCAAATACAAATATATATGAAGAGTTCAGATGCAAAAGCCTTTAAATCCATCTGACGTTTTTCTATAAAATGAGCATTTCTTTCTGGCTAGTTTGTATAGGTTTCTATGTAAGTACTGGTACTTCTGATTGGGCTGAGGCTGGGATTTAGCGTGTTTGAAGTAAAAGTATTTGAAGGACATACACTATGTGTCAGTATAATTATCTCATTTTTGACCAAGATGGCTTTTAGCTGGTCCAGCGTTTCTCGGTTTGTGCATCAATAATAATCGTCCTTGGGGAAACACAGTGTTCAGTGTGTAGTTACAGTAAATGGACTAAACGAAGCCTAGAGGCAAGTTATTTTTTGTATTCAAGTTACTCAAGTTACTTGAGGAATCGTTTCAGCCCTAATTGTAATGTATTACTTGTCATTATGTGTTTTGTATATAATGCTTTGACTATATTTTATGTAAACAACTGTGCCAATACTTTTGGCAAGTACAAAAACTTTGGCAAGTACTAAACTGAACTGTCAAAATTTTAGCATAGTTTATTTTTTTAAATAATACCAAGTGCAACATACAACTTTTAAGAAACAAGCACATATACAGTTGAGGTCAAAAGTTTTCAGATAACACAGTATTAAGAATCAAGTGTATGTAAACTTTTGAACAGGGTAATTTTTATAAAATCAGCTATTATGTTCTCTTGTGGACTATATGTAAACGTCTTTTATGCGAAATATCTTATTCAGGTTAGTACTAAAAAAAAGTAACATGCATTTTGTATGATTTCTTCTATTTTGGTAAAATGATTAACATTTTGGGTGTATGTAAACGTTTTACCTCAACTGTAACTGATTCTTTTAAACAGTCACTTTTGCATTTGCAGAGTAAACCATGCAGCCTCATTCATGCATACTGGTGTATAATTGTTTGGCAAAACTATGTTTATATTTGGCTACAATCTGCTTTCTACTGCAACATCACCATGACCTTGAGTCGATCCTGACCTTTGAGATGGACCGCAGTGGTTTGGGCCGTGCAGGGGTGGAGGTAGAGATGGGAGCAGCGTGATTGTGTTGTACGAACAGGCCACTCTGGAACTCGCTCAGACTGACTTTCCCATCCTGATCCTTGTCTAGTTTCCTGAAGAGAGCATCCAGTTCCTTTGCATAAACAAAAAAGCAAAAAAACAAAAAAAAAAAAACAAGGTTAACAGTGTTTTATGTACTACAGTGAAGGAAAGTTAGCATAAACTCTGTAAAGAATAATTAGTAGCAAACAAGCAGCACAGAATGTCCTAACTCAGTTAATATCTACTAATCCCACTCCGTATAGAATGTTACATGACCGTACCTCGGACTGTAAGTCCTTGAGACCGATGTGGTCACAGACGAGTGACAGCTCCTCACGGTTTAATGAACCCCCGGCTCCGACCCCCAGCTCCTGCCATACAGCCCTCACCTGCACGTCTGTCACTTCCCGCTGAGGGTCAGATGAGCGCTGAGGACTTCCTGTGCCATCTTGATTCCAGAGCTTCAACTGGCCTTGATTATATGTAAATCAAAAAGAATTAGAGCCATGTGCTTATTTTACATATAAACATGCATAATTAATTAAAAATGTACACAATATAGTAATATCTAACATACCTTGTGCCACAAAATAGTGGTGTGTGGACTCCTTGTTGCTTCCTGTTTCCTCATCTGATTTGAGACTCTGTAAACATTCATTGACAGGGTCAGAAATTAAGAAATTAACTTTTCCGTTAATATTTGACCCCCGGAATAGATTTCCAGGGGCATTTTTCCAGGGGAATTTTTTATAATCACCTTATTATTATAAAAAACATATGTTGTCTTTAATGTCAAATACTTAAATTTACTCAATTACTTTAATATTTCAAACTGTTGTCAATAACAATAGATTGTTTAAAACTATATCTAAATTATACATGTAAAAAAAACAGCTCATAGGGCTCCAATATTATTACAAAAATCATTATTGTAGATTATTGCTCTTTGTATTGTTATAATGATTATTAATATCGATGTAAAAAAAAAAAACTATATAAAACGTTTATGTTACTGTTTGGGCACGTCACATTTTGGCTTCATGTCGGTCCATGACGTTAGCCAAGTCTAGCATAAGTTATGCAAAAACTCCCGTTATAATCACTGAAGCTACGAAATTAATCTTTTATTTACAGCGTATCTGTGTTGTTTATGATGCGGGAATTCGCGAGTGTACGCACTTATCAACAGCTCCGGCGTGTTCAGCGCTAACTAATCTAAGCGCCTCTGATTGGTGCGTTTTCAGCGCTGACTAATCTAAGCGCTTCTGATTGGCCAATGCATTCCTAAGTTCAACAGAAACACGTTTGATTGGTTATAAAGCTCAACTCTGCACAAAACAGCGCGTAAAAGCAATTTAATGCAGTGTGAGCGAATCTAAATGTAATTCTCATTTTCATTTCATTCATTTTTGTTCATTCTGGTGAATTTCCAACCCTGCTGCCCACTATCACTATCACATTGTTTGCATATTTTAGTGTGTGACATCTAGTTATGTCATAAATGGTTATTTTGCATTTTTAATACATTTTAATGTAAAAATGTCTTAAAGTTTGACACATTTGCCAATATAGTAGGCCTTCCAGGGATCCATACTTAGTGTGCACCACATACACGCTATATACTGTCATAATTAAACAAGAGTTTAACATACCATATCTTAAATTAATGTTTAGACTCTTGACTGAAGTGAGTGAACAGATGGAGACAGTATAACTGAATGTACTACTTATGGTTCAGAGATCACAAGAAACAGTACAATCATCATAAGGCATTCCATCCCAGCAGTCATTATTTCTGCAACGCTGGACAGGAACAACCGGCAGATACAAACTCAAAAGTAATACGCTGTTCACCACATCAGTATGGAAATACTGCATCATACTAAACAGCTTAAACCTTGCTCATATAACGCCAGCTAAATCTCTCTGTAATGATGTAAAAGAGCTTATGTAAGAAATGGTTTGGAGTAGGACAGAGTTATCCAACAGTTACAAAACTGAGACTGCTTTAAAATTGACTGACACCATTAAGACAAATGCTAAACATGTAGTACTAAAAGTAAATCAAAGTAAATACTAAAAGTAAATACTGCCTACTATTTTTTTTATTTTTATGTTTTAATAAAACAGTATGTGAAACTGTATGTATTATGCATCAAAAATTGTCTATTTGAAACACTGTAGAAACACTGATCTATGATATAGATTAAATCTATATCAAATCTATATCTAAATCTATAGTGTTGTGAATTTGGAAATACATAGTGAATTTTAATGAATGGTTTGGCAAGCTATTTTAATTTTACACACTGCACTTTAGTTATTTTATGCTTTAAGGAACATCTGATATACAACAAGTGTAGAATTATTTACAAAAATTTCACAGTTTTCTTTATGTAACACAAACTATGCATACTAGAAGTTTCCAGGCAGGTGTTTTGGACTCTCTACAACAAGAGTTTGGACACCCCGATGTACATGAATTAATTTGTGTGCCAGTGCCATCTAGTGGTAGATTACATTTTGATTCATACTCATTGACCTGTAAGATCTGTGGTTTGATCGATGGATGGCAATGGTCAAATGCAGGAGACAAAATAGAACAGGAGACGCTGATCGAAACGGTACACAGTTCAGCCTCCAGCAACAAAAGAATACCCCCTGCTGAATATGGGACAAGCCACAATCAATTACCATCAGCATTAAATTTTAAACAACATTACATAACTGTTCACAAACAGCTTTTAATCAGAAGGCAGAGAGCCGATTGTCTTGTATTATCTCTCTCTGTCTCTCTCAGTCAAATTTAGTCAGAGAAAAAAGCCACTTCACTGATCATTTCTGCTGGGAAATTAAGTGAGGAACATCGCACAACTTTGTACCCAAGGCATTGTTCATCTCTGACATCATGTAAGCTATTCACTAAGAAAAGCATAGAGATATTGAGATCTTTCAGAAAAAAGCTGCTCTCTAATTAGGGTGTACAAAAACTCCCAAACAAATAAAAGATATGAGAGACTTTTAAATGACTTTTAAAATGTTCCTCAGCTTCTGCATGTTGAAAAGACAAATGTGTTGTTGTACTTCAGTCTATGACGTACCCAAAACATAAATAATTTATGTTGCATGACAAGGTTTGTGTGCAATATTTATGACAGTTGGTTGAATTATTTACATAAACAAGCAGTTCTGTTGCTCACATGAACGTTGTAAAGACTGTATGGCCTGGAATCTATCCTTAGGCCTGTGAACCCGCACAGATTCTGTCCACTCAGTCCATCTACTGCAGTTTGCTTCCTCATTTAACATATTTACAGTAAAGCAACACTGTATTAATATAGTATATCTCTTTGAAACATTCAGGTTAGGGGTAAATGCATGGAAAACAGTTCGCAACCCATTTTATTACCATAATCTGATGTATTTCCAGAGAAATCTGAGATTTTGTAGAGCCGTTTCATGTAGCGCCGTTGCACGCCGGGCGTCCCAAGTTTGAGTCCAGGCTCGTGGACCTTTCACGATCCCACCCCCCTCTCTCTCCCACTTAGTTTCCTTGCTATACTGTCCTATCAAAATAAATGCCAAAATGCCAAAAAAAAAAACCAAAAGAAATCTGAGATTTTATTTTAAAAATGAAAATATTGTGCATATGAATATGCATTAAAAAGTTAATTACGATGCATGAAATGCATATTCTTTTGTCTAATTATACTATGGACAAACATGATATATTTTGTATTTATATTACATATTATTATATTTTATATTTATATTTATGCATTTGGCTGACACTATTATCTAAAGCGACTTACATTGCATTCAACATACACATTTTTTTTTTTTAATTCATGCATTCCCTAGAATCGAACCCATGACTTTGGTGTTGCTAAAGCCATTCTGTACTGTTTAAGACAGAAAGGACTGCATTTTCAGTTACAAACATCCTACAATCATACTATTTCAAATTAGCTTTAATTTTTATAGTTTCAGTTCATTACATTTTTACTTTATGGTTTATTAATTTTATTGCGTGCTTGTAATTTTTGTTGATTTTATTTTTTTCTGCTGAGCAATCTTTTGTTTTTTTTTAGTAACTTTAGCACTTCTGTTTAAACCTTTTTATTTAATTCAACTGCTATGGCAACATTTTTCATCCAGTATTTATATTTGCAGTTTTTAATGTCTGTTTTTTTTTTACACACTGAGGACAGCTGAGGAACATATGCAACAATTATAGAAAGTTCAGATGCTCACTGACACTTCAGAGGGAAACACAATGCATTAAGAGCCGGGAGGTGGAAACATTTTGAATTTGTAGATCAGGGTAAATTTAACTTATTTTGACTTTTGGGAAACATGTATCTTCTGTAGCTTTTGAAGGGCAGTACTAAATAATAATAATAAAAAAAAAAAAGTTATTTAGGCAAAATAAGAAAAATGTACACATCTTCATCCTATTCAAAAGTTTTCACCCCCTGGCTCTTAGTGCATAATTTTTCCTTCTGAAGCAACAGTGAGCATTTGAAGCTTCTGTAATAGCTATTGTCTCTCAGCTGTCCTCAGTGTGAAAAGATGGCTCTCAAAATCATACAGTCATTGTTGGAAAGGGTTCAAATACACAAAGATGCTGAAAAACGCAAGAATTTTTCTGAAGAACAGCGAGCAGTTTAACTGCTCAGGACAAACAAGGGACTCATGAACAACTATCACTAAACAAAAAAGCACAGCTGTGGATCATCCAGGGAACAACACAATATTAAGAATCAAACGTATGTAAACTTTTGAACAGGGTAATTTTTATAAATTCAGCTATTATTTTCTCTTGTGGGCTATATGTAAATATATTTTATGTGAAATATTTTATTCAGGTCAGTACTAAAAAAAATAACATGCACTATGCATGATCCCTCTTGTTTTGGTAAAATAATTAATATTTTGCAGATTCTGTAAGGTGTATGTAAACTTTTGGCCACAACTATATCTAAGACTTTTTACAGTCTTCAATTTTGTAAAATGTGCATTTAAGATGTTTAAAACTTCACGGACCCCCCTGTGAAACCTTAAACCTTTTACATAATACTTGTACTGTGCATGTTCATCTGATTACTGTACGAGACATGTCGAGTTGGATCTTCCCGCTACAGAGTAACACAGAATCGCTAGTGACAGTGTAAAGAGTCGATTTAGAGCATGTAATCTCTGCCATTCATTGAAATAGCATGTACTGGGTTACATAAAAGGCCTAAATATTTCAAACACTGTTATGAAAAACGAGAGAGGAGCGGGAGAAGAAAAGAAGAACAGAACGGGAAAGACGTGTAGAGAGAGAGAGAGTAAGAGAACGAGGGAGGGCTCTGGTATGCGAGTGTGCGTTTCTAAAATGAGAGGCGCAGTTAGAGGAAGCGCCATGCCAAATTATAGCCAAACCCTTTCCTTGTTGTACTTCACTTTATCAGGCCTTCTGACCACAGCTGATGCTTTGCACTCTGAGCTCCACCCAAACCAAGACCTCTAATCCTGGTTGAACAGATTCGACACATAAAACACACCATGAGGCACTAAAACACGCCGGACCAAATGGAGCCTGGCGGGCTGATTCATAAACACCAAATGCTGGTCGCTGCCAACATAAACTGTACTGATGGACCAACATGCTTTCATTCTTGGCTAAGGCACTTGATTGCTGGAATCCTCCACAGACTGTGACCTACTCTCTCAAGAAGTCTCAACCCAAACAGCACCACTGGACTAGATTTTTAAACTGTTTTGGAAAACGTTACCACCATGACGATCGGAGTGGTTTTAGCACGTTGCAAGGCTGTTCTACTTTTGTGAAAAAGAAGTACACTTCAGCATACTTTCAAAAAGAACATTTATGACACAATACAGTACGTATTATAGTGTAAACTTAAGTTCAGACTGAATGTAATGTTTTCAACACTTAATTGCATGTTATTTACAATTATACAACAGTTCTTTCTGGCCCTTGAATCTGATTGGCTAATAAGAGTGTGATATTAAAGTCCAACAGAACTCCAACAGCAGACGTTCCAACTGAAAATTTATTGTGAATATGAGATTGACCTGAAGAATAAATGCTGTATCAGATGCAGGTAATCACACTTGCCCAGTCCATCTCTCTCTCCTAACACTCTACAGTGAGCTTTTAATACAGTAATATAATAATCTTTCAATGAAGCAACTCAACGTTCCTTCGTTACTAGTTCTAAAGTGATGTTTTTTAATTAGTAATGGAGACTTGTGCTCAGCTGTTAAACTGTCAAACTGAGATTTGAACTCATGGCGGAAGGAAGCAGTTCTGCACAAAAGAGGGTTTTTAAAGACACTCCATTGTTGTTTCTTGTGTATTTACACACTCGTGCCGTCGAACTGTTGTATAAACACAATACTGCACTCGTAGACGTGAGATATGGCTGTATATCGCCACGCTGTGATTGTCTGTGGCCTCTTTAATTAAATGATATTCTAATGGACCGCGTTGTGACATCATTGCATGCAGAAAACAAACATTGTAGTCCAAAGGAGCCATTCATTGTAGTTCTTGAAAAGGGATTTTTTAAAAACGAAATATCTCCCTTTGGAGTGCACTTGGAGATTTGTAACTTTGTAGATCTTTTTTATGCCCAAAGATACACACCACACACTGACTAAAATTCAAAAAGTGAAAAAGCATAATAGCACCCCTTTAAATGTAAAACTTTATTTTGACGTTAGCACAAAGTGTACATTTTAAAAGCGTACTTATTTGTGTCAGGAAACAGACATGTGGCCTTTAATTAATTAATATTATATCTGTAAGTACAGTTTTTTTTTAAACTTTAAAGATTTGAAGTACACTACAAGTACACATTCAATATAATTAAGCACACCTCTTTATAAGAGTAGACAGCTGCTTATGTAAACTAGGGGACCAAAATCTTATACCATGATATGAGTAATTTCATTTCACGGTAACAATGTCTATCACGATATTTTTTTTTTTTTGCTCTAAATAAAGTTTTTATGACACAAAACATTTTGATACCATAGAAATGTCATAGTTCTTGTCACAAGTGTCAACATAAAAAAAAAACTAATACTAGCCTAAAAAAATAAAAACACTGCATATTCACTGTGTAAATTAAACAAACATTTCTTCTTATTAAAGTTACTTCTTATTAAAGTGATTTAGTCAAGAGCAGTGAGAGTTTCTCTCTTTTGTTCTTTGATTAACAAGAATGACAAACAGCAGGAATATTTGACTGCTGTCACTTTAGGAGCCGCCCGGATACAATATACTGTTACACGTGTGTTTTCTTTCACAGCTGTTTGCTTTCACTTAAGACCTAAATGAATGTTTACAAAGACACTTACAAAGACAGGCATTTTGACACATAAAATTGTGCCTATAAAGCAGCAAAAATAACTCAGTTCAATACACCCGCTCTCTATGAGCACCGTCTTCACATGCGTGCACCTCTCTGACAGTGCGCGCATATAGCAAAATGAGTTCTCTTTCACTGCTGATTGCGTTTAAACGGCTTAAAATTAGTGCGATGATTAATCGCAATTAATTGCATCCAAAACAAAGGTTTTTGTGTACATAATATATGTGTGTGTACTGTGTGTATTTATTATTTATTTATTTATTATTTAAGAAAAATACTTTTTTATATATTAAATATATTTATATATAATATATGAATATAAATATATGTATGAATACGTATAAATATATGAATATAAATATATACATGTTAATACATGTAGGTACATTATAGGTACATAATAAATATACACAGTACACACATATATTACATAAACAAAAACCTTTATTTTAGATGCAGTTAATCGTTTGAACAGCACTAATTTGAAACTGCAATACTTAAAATTGCTTGCAAGCGATAAGTTGTTGTGACCACGTACCACAGAAACGTCACATGAGCATGTAACCACAATAGAAACAATCGCTCAGAATCTCGACCAGTTGAGAAATTTCTACTGGTTTAAACATTTAAACATCCTTCAACTTCATCAAACAACTGCAACAGTAACATCTTCAGTTAAACACCTATGACGTGCATGAGTAAGAAAGACATCATCACCCTCTATTGTTTCTAGTACCAAACCAGGATGGATCCAAAATAACTCTTTTAAAACGAAACACATGGAACGAGGGATCCAGCAGCACAGGTTTGCATTTGCACTGGCTCTCTGGTCTGGCACTGTTATGCACGAGTAAAATGACTCCAGAAGAAAAAGTACAGACACAGCAGAAACAACAAACCCCTTTTATGAGAGCTCCTGCTCTTTGAGGGGAAAAAAGAGAATGTGAAATGAGCCATGTTTTGATCATGTGCCAAAAGTAACACTAAAGTCTGGTAAAGGTGGGGGCTGCACTATGGGCCGGCACTTGCACATTCCACACCGCCGCACTTCCTGCCTGTGAAAAGCAGGTCGGCCCTGTTCCATTCACTAGAATCAAACTGATTCAGCTCTTCAGTTGACTAACAATACAACACCTCAAGTACACTGCATTGTTAAATGCTAATATTTGCATGTCTATTTGCATACAGTCCCAAGATGACACGCCTATTGTAAGTGTTCTGTCAGTTACATTTTAAATACATGCTTTTTCAATTATGAATAGAAATGAAAATAGACATAGAGAAAGAGACATAGACAAAATATACACTACTGTTTAAAAGTTTGGGGTCTGCAAGACTTTTTAAGTCTTTTGAAGGTTCTTATGGTCACCAAAGCTGCATTAATTTGATCAAAAAATCCTGAAATGTTATTTTAATTAAAATATGTGTTTTCTATTTGAATATATTTTAAAATGTAATTTATTCCTGTGATTCTATGCTGAATTTTCAGCATCATTACAGTCTTCAGTGTCATGTGACACTTCAGAAATCATTCTTATATGCTGATTTGCTGCTCAGGAAACATTATTATTATCAGTGGTAAAAACAATTTTGCTTAATATGTTTGTGAAACTGTGGCAGTTTTTTTCATAATTTTTTGATGGATAGTTAAGAAAAAGAAAAAAAGTCTTTTGCAACATTATAAATGCCTTTACTGTCACTTTTGATCTATTTAATGCATCCCTGCTAAATATGAGTATTCATTTCTCTTTTTTTTTTAATCTTTCTGACCCCAAACTTTGGAACGGTAGTAAAGGTATTATGAATTTTACCTCAACGCTCTCCAGTGAGGTGGAGCGTCTGAGTTTGGCTCTCCTCACACCGTTTGTTTCTACTTTGTCAGTCCCAAACAGAGGTGAATCCTCTGAGTCTGCTGTCAGCTCTAAGTCAGTCTTGTCTGGCCGTGATCGCCGCCCGTACCGCTTGGTTCCTTTCACATATTTAGGCTTCACCTCCTCTGGGACTGCTAGAAGCACAGGAAATGATGCTTTAGAGCGACAGATAATAAAAGTATGTCAGAAGTAGTCAAAATTAAGAAAATAACAGCGGTAATTGCAATAGTAGGTGATCTCACGTCATTTGTTTTATCTCATAACCTTTTTCATAACATGAGAAATATGTTTGAAAGGAAATGAAAACCTAAATGGAACATCTCCAAACCCAGGTTCAATCCTTGAACATCTGTTTTTCATCATTGCTTTCAGGTTTACCAATTTCGAAGATAATTTTAGCGTTGCGCACTGAGATTTGACAACATACACTAATGTACCAGCCTCCCTAATGCATTTTTTAAAAAAGACGAATGTTATTTAGGCCTTGGTTTAAAAAAGACCTGCTCAAAATGTATCGGCATCTGTATTACCTATTAGGGCTCTAGTGAAAGGAACCATAACAATCATTAGACAGGTTCCTTAAAGGAGAAGCCCACTTCCAAAACAAAAATTCACATATAATGTACTCACCCCCTTGTCATCCAAGATGTTCATGTCTTTCTTTCATCAGTCGTAAATAAATTATGTTTTTTGAGGAAAACATTTCAGGATTTTTCTCCATATAATGGACTGATATGGTGTCCCTATTTTGAACTTCCAAAACGCAGTTTAAATGCGGCTTCAAACGATCCCAAATGCAGTTGTAAACGATCCCAGCCGAGGTAGAAGGGTCTTATCTAGTGAAATGATCAGTTCTTTTGTATTCTGGCTCAAGACAGTTAGGGTATGTTGAAAAACTCCAATCATATTCTCTCCCTCAACTTCAAAAATAATTTCAAAATCATCCTACATCACTACAGAAGTACCAACCCTGCAGAAGAACATGCAAAGAAGATCAAAAACCCTTAACAAAAAAGATAAAACAGCGATATAGGACGATTTTGAAGTCGAGGGAAAATTTGAGTATGTTTTTCGACATACCCTAACTGTCACGAACTGGAAAAAAAGTCCAGGCAGACTAAGACAAGACGAGCATCTGACATTAAAAAGCATTTAAATTGTATTTTTTTAATGAAAATAACCAATCGTTTCGCTAGATAAGGCCCTTCTTCCTTGGCTGGGATTGTTTACAACCACATTTGGGATCGTTTGAAGCCGCATTTAAACTGCATTTCGGAAGTTTAAAATCGGGGCACCATATCAGTCCGTTATATGGAGAAAAATGCTGAAATGTTTTCATCAAAAATCTTAATTTCCTTACGACTGAAGAAATAAAGACATGAACATCTTGGATGACAAGGGGGTGAGTATGTGAATCTTTGTTTTGGAAGTGGACTTTAAGGCATTATGGGCTATTGTTTATGAATGGCTTCATGAATAACCAGGAATGCCTGTGTTTTGTCTTATACATGTCAATAATAATTATGTCTTCTTTAACAATGTCTTCAGGTGTTTAGTAACAACATAAAAATGACACCAAAAATGGCCTAAATGTAAAATAATGACTGTTTTCTCTTTCTGTCTTCTTACATTTGTGTATGATTTTCAGGTGAGCCCAAGATGTAAAGTGTAAGAATGCCACTCTTAAAAATGTATGAATGTCTTTGCATAAGAAAAACCAAACCAAGTGCCATTTCCAAGCAAATGACACTAAGCTTTTCTAAATCAAATATCAGTTTTCTAAACATTCTTGCATTTCTCCAGTGGGTCTAATATGATTTTTAATGGATGTATGAAGTGTGGTTTAAATGTTAAAATAGGGAAATATATTAAGCATTGAAGGGCTATTTGCATGCTTTTTTTAAATGTTTACATAAACTACAATTTCCTAAATACACACAACTGTTTAAAAGTTTGGGGTTCAAAATATTTTTTAATGAAATTAATACTTTTGTTTAACAGGATGCATTAAGTTGGTCAAAAGTGACAGTAAAGATTTTTACATTATTACAGAAGATTTCTATTTCAAATAAATGCTATTCTTTTGTACTTTCTATTCATCAAAGCATCCTAATAAAATGTATCACGTTTTCCACAAGCAAGTGTTTTTGACATTATTAACACTAATAAATGTTTCTTGAGCAACAAATCTGCAGATTAGAATGATTTCTAAAGGATCATGTGACACTGAAGACTGGAGCTTTGCATCACAGGAATTTTAAAATATTAAACAGCCTAAATTGTACTGAAAAGTCACAGTCTTGCTGATTTTACTGTATTTTTTATTACATAAATGCAGCCTAAGAAAACAACAAATACATTTAATTATGTTAAACACCCCAAACCTTTGAACAGTAGCATAACTAACCATAAACATACCAGGCTATTCACGAACAAACACAAATAAGCATTTAGACAGTAACACCAAGATGAGTTCAGTTCAGTTCTTCAAAGTACTAAAGTTAAATCGACTTAACATCATGTACCATCAACAAACCTTGAGTCTACAAGGTGCAGACTGAAAACACAACAAAAAATCATTAAGATAAACAAAGGCTTGGAAGCTCTGATAAGCCTGGAGTTATATTAAGGTCATTTTCTAGTCAAGTACCTGGTTCAAGATAGCTGCTCTCCTCCTCTGAAGTACTGAAGTCCAAAGACCTTGACAGCACAGCTACAAAGCCCTCTTTGAACTCTTCAAAATTAACCTGTTAAAAGACATTATCTCAATATCTATAATACAGCATTAGGATGAGAAGCACTTGGGGAAAAACTTACCCTCGCATAATGTTGTGGTCCAAGCAGAGTGTCCAGAAGTAAGGGAAGATGGGCATCTAAGCTCAGCTTGTGGCATAAGGCTGTGAGCTCCTCTTTGTCAAGGTAACCTGTCCCGGTAGTGTCACAGCTGTCAAACTCAGCTTTCAACTGGGTGACATAGCGGTTCTGCTCCTCCTCATCCATCCCACCACATACTGCACAGCCAGCAAAGTCTGGGACAGGAATGCAGAATTAAAAGTGAAAAACAAGGCGAGTGGTCAATTCTGCATTGACGTATGAGCACTGGACTCTCTAGCCTCTCTAGAGAGTAATTGACTGAATTGATATTTTTGCATTGAGTTTATGATGCATTTGCCAATTTAGGCACAGATTCTATACATTCACATGAAGATAATTTCCTACCGTAAATATATCAAAACTTAATTTTTTGATTAGTAATATGCATTAACTTCACTTGAACAAATTTAAAGGTAATCAGAAATAGATTTTTTGCACCCTCAGATTCTAGATTTTCAAATAGTTGTATCTTGGCTTGACCTATCATAACAATGGAAACGTATAAAAAATGTATAAAATTAAATCTCAAAAACAATTTCAGAAAATTAACCCTTATGACTGGTTTTGTGGTCCAGGGTCACATATTAGAATGATTTCTGAAAGATCATTTGACACTGAAGACTGGAGTAATGATGCTGAAAATTCAGCTTTGCATCACAGGAATAAATTATATTTTAAAAATATTAAAAACAGATCTTTTACATTGTGATAATATTTCACAATATTACAGTTTATTCTAATTTTACATAAATAAACGCATTCCTCATAAGCATAACAGACTTCTTTCAAAAACAAACTTTTGATACAGTAACATAAAGGTCATTTTTCGCGGCACTTTCTTGTAAGCTATGCATTTTATTACTACTTTACAACATACACTTTGTCTTTTTATACTTTAGTTACACCATTTTATTGTTTCTTCTGTTATCCCACAGTTTTTATTGTTTTGAGGTGTTTTTATTTTTGCAAACAATACCATTGTTTTGGTACAACTTGCAATAAAGTACCAATGCTTTAGTGTTTTGAGCCAATAACAGTCTGAGCTCACTTATCAGTATAGTCTCAAGTGACTTCTGATAACGGTGATGGACGAAACAAACAGAGATAGACTTAAAATATCTCACACTTAAAGAAAGTTACTTAAAGACTAAGTGAATCAATCCACTAAGGAACTGGCTGAATGGTCACGACCTCAGAGTCATAAACACCCCCGATGGTCAAAATAGGGTCTTTGGATGATTTATCTAACTCTGTGTCACATTTTCACACACAAAATGCTGTATTATTGAATGTCACATCAGTTATACAACAATAACAGACGAAAAATGAAAATGCATTTGTGAATTGAATAAAAGTCATTTTATAAAGCCTGAATGTATCCCACAATGCAGCACGCGGGTTTGGTATACATTCACCATGGGAACGAGGACAAGACTAATAAAACAAAAGAAAAATATTTTCGGCTGTGACACTTTCCAGTGTAAACATTCACTTTCAAAGTGCCCGTGACTCGTTATAGATGCGCTGGCGATCAGCTGAAGAAGAAACGTGTTAATGTGACATTAAAAATGTAATGTAAACCATCTTACCGTTGTAAACTCACACCGACTCCGACGTAAAAGTCAGTTTATGTCCAGCATCAGTTGAGTTTTTCAAAACATATGGTTATGAAGTAAACAACCAAAGACGGAAAGATCTTTTGCCCTTTGAAACGGACATAAGCAGCACATCCGCGATAAGTGTCCAGGCTGCTAGCACGCTGCTGCGGGACAGACACCCGCGCTCATCCGCCTGTAGTGTCCGCAGGAGTGCAGTTGCTTTAGTGCGGGGAGGTACTAAGAGTTCCTCATTCAGAGATGCTCCATTCTGCAGCCCCTGCTGGTCAGGCGGTGGACTCCAATGGGACGGGAGCTCATATACGACCCGAAAGTGAACCCCTGAGACTAAAACTGGCATTGCATTACGTTGTTGCATTATGTTGTGCCTAATGCATGAGAAAATAAACATAATGTATTTTTATGCTTTGCTTTTAGAAGTCGCTTCACGAGGGCTGATTAAATAATCAGATGCATTTTTACATAAGAAGAAGAAACTTTTGTTTACATAGTCTTTCTTATCTTCACAGCTCATTTATTTCAGGGACTGTGAGGGCACACAGGGGCCAGGACTTTTATTAGAGCGCCACCCATCGGTAGACACATGAATCCGCAGGTTCAGCTTTTCAAAAGCACACTGTTAAAAATCGCTGTAGATTTTATACATCCCAGTAAAATACTGTAATTTATATTGCATTCTGGGTATTTTCGACTTGGCGGGAATATTTTACAGTATATTTTAGTGTTGCTCCAGAAATAAGATGAAGGGTGAGCCAAGTGATATTCGAGGTGGGCCCGGGGTGGGGGTGAGGGGTTGGTGGGTAGTGGTAAATACATGCATTATTTTAATGCATAGCGTGTTAAAAGCACATTTTAGTTTATAGGGTCTATTAATAGTGTCTTATAGCACACTATAGATGAGTACACTATAGATGTTTTTAAGATTATCTTACTAAAGAATATTTTTTAGTATATTAAGTACAAAATTAGTGTGTGAAAATAGAGCACTATACATTATGGAACTGCACATTTTTTCACCTGGGATAGTTGGTGTTACACAGTGTATGGTCATACACTGATTACATTACTTGACCACAGCTGCACCGCCTTCACTGACGTTTAACATTTTTATAGAAATAAACATAATTTAGTTCGTTTGGAAAACGTACGTTACTTCTAAACTGAGAGCATCTGTACCAACATGATCTTATGATAATTCGTATGTATTTTACGTAAAAAGTGGTTATATAAAACGTACATTTACTTACGTTTTTCCCAGACACTAAAACATACAATACTGATGTATTTACAGCATCTAAACCTACAAATACTTACGTATTTTCAACATTTAAACGTACAACACTGACGTATTGACGACACCTACAAACGAATCGTTATGAATATTAAAATCGCAGTATTAATTTCATTATTATTGTTTTACGTCGTCATATCAATGACCTTATGTTTTCAAGTGCATTATTAAATTGTTTAATCGTTACTCAATATGAAATGATAACATTTTGTTCTGTTCTGTGTGATTTCTGCTACCAGCTCGTTTCCAAGATGCATGATGTTAAACAAGACTACACTTTAAACCCTTAAAATAAATAACATTTCCGCAATCGTTTAACTATTCATGTAATATTTACTTTGTTTGCCGTGGTGGGACACAAAAGGCGTTTTCTCTGACATCAAGCCTCGGGTTTTAACAGCGGGAAGATCGAACGCTCATTGGCTCTCGCCTGCATTCGTCACAGATTACGACATGTTTCAGGTGCGTTTGAATGATGCGCGCGCGGCTTCACGGAATGAATAGGGAAATAATCTGGAAAATATTTTAGGCGATTAACAATTTAAATTCTGCTCTACAGCCGGTGTTGTGCCCATTTTCGACCCCCGCCAAATTATTACCCCCTCTCGTTCAAATCGCTACCTGATTGCCTAATCCTAACCCCTCCCCCACACCTAACCCTAAACCTACCAATACTAGGGGGGTAGTAATCTGGCAGGGGTCAGCATTGGGCACAACACCTGGCCTGACTGTAATACGCCAGGCAATCACACAGGACTGCAGTAAATAGCGCGCCACGTGTCGTCACATCACACAGACAGATCACACATGCTGCTGACCAGAGATAGAGTATGTATGTTTATTTAAATATAAACATATTCTAAATATGTTTATTTAAAAATAAACAGGGTGTAAAATACTTGAGTAATTTCACTTGATTAGTACTGTACTTTATTTTGGGGTATTTGTACTTTATTAAAATACAATTTAAAGTGACTACCTTTATTTTAACTTGATGACATTTCTGAAAGAAAAACAGTACTTTTTACTCCTTACAATTTTATTTCAACTTAGAAAGTACTTGTTACATTTTTGCTTTGTTATGTTATCTTACGTGGAAGCTCAAACGTGTATGCCGATGAGATCAAGCACATCTGTTTCAGCTTCGGTTATATCTTTCATCAGGTATTTAAATACAAATCATGTTTTGGTGGCCATGATTACTTTTTAAATTAAATGTTACACAAACCTCCAAAAATGTGTACATAAACGTGTGTTAAATTCATTGTAAATATGTTTAGTGGGTGTCACCTGGGTGTCAATGAGCCCTATTATAGTGATATATTAATTAACAATTAGGACTGTTATTGAATAAATTAATAAATAATGACATTATTTGCTCATAAATTAATTTAAATAGTTGTAAATAATTATATAGCAATATTTGCTGAGGGAGAGGTAAAAAATAAAAACTCTAAATGGCCCAAATAAACAATTTAAAGAAGAATTATTGTTACGGACAGCGGTGTTTAGTAGACAACAGAAAAAAAGAGGCTTTTTCAAAATCTATGTATGTTTTGTCCCTCATAATTAATTCAACACAAGTTCTTATATTCTGTCTGGAATATATTTCTGGCCTCTGCATCACATCTGGCTCATTAAAGGGATACTCCACCCAAAAATTAAAATTCTCTCATCATTTACTCAACCATGCCATCCCAGATATTACATGCAGGCTTGGTGAGCAGAAGAGACTTCTTTAAAAACATTAAAAATCTTACTGTTAAAAAACTTGACTGGTAGTGTAGCATCAGCACTGTATTGTATTTGTAACACTTCTCGAGGTTTCTATCAGTCTGTCTGGTGACTCATGTTCTTGTTTTGTTTCAGAAACCTTGAGTCTCTCTCCAAAGACAATGTCTATTACAACAACCACTTATTCTGTTTGGCCTTGATCATAGGAAACCACGACAGACCTGATGCAGAGTGACCCATATATCTTGCGTGATTTGCAGTCCGTTTTAGCCATATCCTGTACAGATATGTGTGTTTGCTACAGTCCCGTGATAATGCACGTACTATTGAATGTTCTTAATCCCCTTTTGTTTTTTTTGTTTTTTTTGACAAGTTGACTGGATGTTTGTTTATATCCAAGCCTTCTGCTCTTATACATTGTTTCTCACTTACTGACATGAATAAGAGCACTTAAGACTCTTTTTCTCACAGCCTGTGAAGTGCATGTGATCCCATTTTTGCTCTCAACTGGATGAGACTTGTTGTTCAGTAAAAGAGCCTATTTATGGGTCAGGTCTTGCAGCCATAGCTCCTGGCACAATAAAGACATCCTTTAGTTTCTGCAATGATCTTGCAGTGAAACATCTGAAGTTTCACACATGTATTTGATGAACTTATGGAAGAGGGAAGAATATTGTCCTAAACCATCCAATTTTATTTATCAGGGCGTAATTTATTTAATTTTTTTCTAGAGATGTATTAATGCATTTTAAACTGGGTTGCGAAACTAAATCGATGCGTTGCGATTCGTGGATCAATTCAGAGATTTTCCGAATGCATTGCGATTCTTTCTGGAATCGGTTCGGAGCTTAGTTTTTAACAACAGATTTTTCAATACTCACGCACACTCATATACTCACAAAGAGGAGCGCTGAAGTCTGTCATGTAATTGCACCTTGACTTAATGCTTTTATAATGCAAGATTAATGTAAACACAGCCTTTTTTGAACACCCTTGTAATTCGCTTTAAACTTTTCAACCTTTATGAATGATTACCTTAGAGCTGAAAATCGATTAGTCACAATTAATGCATTACAATATTGAGTTACTCCCTGAAAAAGTAACTAATTTCGTTACTTAGTTACTTTTTATGGGAAGTAATGCGTTACTTTACTTTTGCGTTACTTTTTAAATCTGGGCAGGGCTTGCTTCTTTGTTTTTAATATAAAAAGTTCTATTTTTGGCAAATGTAAAAGCCTTTTCACACCAAAAGCCTCAGGCTTTGAGAAGAGTACATTCACGTCTGTACAGTAGACCGCAGAGGAAAAAAATCAACTCTTCAGCAAAAAAAAAAAAAGAAAACAAATGTTAGATTATCTTGAGTAATTTTTGCTTATTATTATGGTTGAATTGGATCATCGAAGGTCTGCAGCAAAAACATCGGATACTAACATGGGATGAAATGCATAAAGGATATTTGTATTAACATATATTCTAAGTTGAATTTCACTGTTTTTATTCATTTTGAGGAATACTCAATCTGCTTGTTGTGAGTGAGATGAATTAATGCATGTTCACATTTATTCTAGAACTAACATCTTACTCCGGATTTCTTTCAACATGGGGACAGGAGAGCTTTTAATCAATAAATGGGGGAAAAGTAACTGGCGTTACTTATTTGAAAAAGTAACTCAGATATTTTCTTGTCAATTAAAAAGTAATGCGTTACTTTACTAGTTACTTGGAAAAAGTAATAATATTATGTAACTCGCGTTATTTGTAATGTGTTACCCCCAACACTGAAGAAATCAATAGAGGTTTTATGGGTTACCATTGTCTTCTTCTTGTGTAGTTTTTGAAGTGTTTGCCATATACTGTGTTTTTTCTTCCTTTAATCAAACTTTTGTATGTCTTTCTGACAAAACATTTTATGCATTTTATTTTCAAGCAGTTTCACTTTGCTTTAAGAAAATGGTTCAAAATGATGAAACAAGATCTCCTTTTTTTGTTTTGTTTTTTGTTTGTTTGGTTTTTTTGTTTTTTTCTTTTCCTAGTTTACTTCTACTTTTTTGGTTAAAATTTAAAGTCATACTGTTTTACTTTCACTCATGTATGTTTTTGGCTAGATACTTACTTTTAATTTTCACAGCGTATCTGTACTTTCAATTGAGTATAATTTTTGAGTACTTTTCACTAAACAAACTACTTGAATAAAAGCAAAGCACAAGCTGTTCCAAACGCATATAGCCGTTTGTTCAGTGCAACACAAAAGGAACGTTAGGCCTAATGACAGCCTCAGTCACCATTCATATTCATTATATAGCAAAAATGCAATAAAGTGAATGGTGACTTTGGTTGTCAGCTGTCTAACAGCTGCTTCTGTTTCACAAAAAAAAGTTTGGAACAACACGAGAGTCAATAAATGACGACAATCGTTTATTTTTGAAGGACCTAGCGTTTAACGCCATCTGTTGGTGAAAGTGCGCAAAGATGTCTAAAACTTAAAACTGTAGAAACTTCTATAAAACTGCTTTAAATTACCGTAGTTAACGATTATCGAAAACTGCAATAGCCGTCAATATTATGTGTAATAATATTTCGAATAATCGTTTGGAATTCATTCTTGGAACAATAAATAAGTTTTAAAAATAAGAACTATTAATTTATTAATTACTTAATAATCCTTAGGTAATGATGACATCCAGATTTAGGTAAAATGGCACAGTTGGCTCTTTTATGTAAGCTTTGTGCTCTTACAAAACCCGTTAGCCAGTGATAACATTTGATTCATTTATTTTCTTTGAAATGTAAACCTTACAAATCTTTTACTGATATACTCATACTGGTAGTAAAAAGAATTTGTAGTCAAAAGATAGAGCTATTCTGATTTAAATCAGTTAAACTTTGTCAGCGTGACTCAGCTTAACTTCTGACCTGTTACGTGAAGTGTTTCGATGAATCATCTGTGAATATAAGTGACAATGACAACTGCAGTTTGACAACGTGTGTTAAAATATCGGCTTCATTATTTATTTGTTGATCTGTTTTAAATGCACTTATCTATTTCTTAACATTACCTGGTATCTGATTCACCTCTTATGAGAGCAGAATTCACTGGTATGCAAGAGGAAAAAATAGACATTTCACTACTCACGCAACAAAACAGACACGCCCACTCGCACGCTAACCATTGGCTATAATGCAACGCAATCCCGAAAAGACCCGCCCACCACCATATAACGTGCTCTACCATTGGATATAATACAGTTCTATAAGCAGAAAGACCTAAAGACATATCCGTGTGCAAGAAGAATATACGGGGCTTTACATAATCACAAACGTCCACACATTAATTGGTAAGTATATAACAAACTTTTACGCTGCATGCAGAATATTTCGAGCTTTTGTATGAGCTTTCTGCTGAAATATAGCGTGTGTTGGTCGCAGGAATAGTATATGAATATACCGTTACCATTATATGAGCACATAGATGTAGGCCACTTTGTTTATGTTGAAAACATTTCTCGTCAGTGTTTTTCTTAGCATGCATTATTACAGAACATTTTGGTTAAGTAATTGTTTTAAAATAAATAAATTGCTATATGAGATACAGGAACACTTCCTTATCTTGCAAATACAGGTGCAATCGTCTTTTTGAACATACAGTAAAAAAAACTTGTAGAAGTTTGAAATATTAAAATGGGCATTTCTTTATGTGTATGTATGTATAGATGTGGGGATAGATAGATTTTTTGAAAAAATTAACACTTTTCAAGAATGCATTCGGTTGATCAAAAAGGATAGTAACGTTAGCAACATTTATGTTACTATTTAAAAAAAAAAACGGTGTGCTTTCTAATGTCATCCTGAAAGAAATTATGAAATTTTGAATTTGGTTTAAGACATTTTAATTTTTTTGTCTCTTTCTCTCCTCAGTAACGAAGCACTATGGGTGGTTGGGTGTCCACTGACGAGAATGTCCATGTGGTGATTGTTGGCGGTGGTTTTGGTGGCATTGCAGCTGCCCAACATCTTAAACATCATGGAGTGCCCTTCATGCTTATTGACATCTTGGATGCATTTCATCACAACGTTGCAGCGCTGCGTGCCTCAGTTCAACCTGGTATGCTAATAATACCATTCCTAATGTAATTAAACAAACAGAATAATACAATAATGCAGCTTTTTTTGTATGTTCATTTAGGCTTTGCGAAACAGACATTCATTCCATACAAAGAGACATTTGGACTGAATTTCCTCCAAGGCCGTGTCACACAGATAGACACAGAAACGCAAACAGTTGTGCTTGACAATGGAAAGGTACGTGATATTACAATATTGCAGCAGAAGAAAACAAAATATGAGCAAATGTGAGCTTTAATATGTGCCTATGTTAATCTACAGCAAGTACGTTATTCACACCTTATTCTGTGTACTGGAACAAGTGGACATTTCCCAGGCAAACACAATTCTGTGGACACCTATCAATTAGCTATTCAGAAGTATGAGGACTTTGTTAAAGTGGTGAGTTGTGTTTATTTTAAGCTGTTACATAACAGTGTGAAATGATCTTAACTGAAAACACAGCCTAATCTGTTAAAAAACAAGAATAATTTAAATTTTCACTCAATGTTTCAGATTCAGGAAGCAGACACGGTTGTAGTTGTTGGTGGCGGAACCACCGGTATTGAAATGGCTGCTGAGATCAGGACTGAATTTACTGACAAGAAGGTGGAGTTTCGCATTCGCACACACATGGATTTTGCACTCTAAATTGTGAGCTTAAATGTGATTGTCTCATGCAAATTTCATCTAGGTGATTCTGATCCATCCACGGGAGGAGGTGGCCGATCCTGATCTATTGCCGTCTGTCAAAAAACAAGCCAAACAGGTGCTGCAGGAAAAGGGGGTGGAGCTGTTGTTAGGTAATGATCTTGCGTGTTGGAGTTGCTTAGCATCTACAGGGGCATCACTTGTCTGTTTTTCTTCTGAGGGAACTACAGTGAGAAATATGATACACTGGAGACCCAGTGTTGCTGATACAGATACTGATGTAATTCGATGGGAAACATATTGTCTCACACTGACAGCTGCTGCATGTCAAAACACAAGCGACAAAAACATTTGCCTAAATTTGAATACTATTTTTTTGTCGATTGCCAACTGCATTTCAAAATGCAAACTGGAAGCAGCTTTTGAGAATAACTGTAAAAAATGTCAGTATTAGACAAGCAGTTCTCGTTCTTGTGGTGTTTTTTTTTGGTTGCATTGTAATGGATATTTTTATAAACAAAGCAATACAATTCTGACTTTTTTCTCAGAATTGTATAGGATAAACTTTTGCGAGATATAAACACAATTCTGAGAACATAGTCTTTTTTCCCCTTTAAATTGGGACTTTATAACTTGAAATTGTGTTTATACCTCAAAATACTGAGAAAAATGTCAGAGTTGTGAGATACAAACTCGCATTTGTGAGAACGAATTCAGAATTGAGTTTGTATCACACAATCCCGAGAAAAAAGTCTGAATTGTGAGGTAAAAAGTCGTAATAACCCTTATTTTATTTTTTATTCATTGGCGGAAACAGGCTTCCATATATTTTTCTGGTAACACTGTAGTATAGGGACCAATTCTTACTATTAACTAGTTCTTAATTACCTTTCCTATTAATAACAAATTGGCTGTTTATAAGTACTTAAAAAGCATTTGTTCTGCACGACCATATTCTACATCCCTAATCTTACACAGTACTTGAACTTAACAACCACCTTACTATTAATAAGCAGCAAATTAGGAGTTTACTAAGCCAAAAGTTGTAGTTAATGGTTTATTAGTAGTGAGAACTGGACCTTAACATAAAGTGAACCCAATTTTTTAATGACAGATTTAATATAACATACAGCTAACAACTGAAATCAATATTTTGTGTCCACCTATTGATTTGTTTGATTAGTAGCCATGTAATAAAGCTGGGTGTGGAGCTGAGGGGACTTTCATCATCCTAAAAGTGTTTATATTGCAGTAACTGACTGACTGACTGTACATTATTTCTTATGTATGTGATCAGGGTAGCTTTCAGGTAGCTTTGCAGGATGGTTTCTACAAGTGTTTTGGAGATGTTGCCACAGTTCTTCTGGATTTAGTCTGTCTTAGTTTTTTCTGTTTCTTCATGTAATCGCAGACCGAATGGATGATGGTGAGATCAGATCTATGTGTGGAGCACTGGCTCCTTGTGCATACAAAAACCTCACTGGATTATTACAATTAATGGCAAAAAAATATTTGAAAATGTAAACTGATATCTCCTACTGACACACAACAGCAAAAGATAGAAATGACTGACTTAAAGAAATTTTTTGTTGGTAAAAATACTAATGGCCTAAGACTTAGTAGTATATAACATAAACATGTGCGTGTTTTCTGTCATCTAAAGCAAGCTGTTTTCTTCTCTTTTTCCTATGTGCCTAAATGCAGGGCGGAAAGTGACAAACCTTAATGAGCTGGAGTTTAATGTGTATCGGAAAGACATGGTAGTCAAGACCAATCAGAACGATCAGGTCACTGCTGATCTAGTCATCTGCTGCACAGGAAATAAGATCAACTCTGAAGCATACAGATCTAGTCTAAGTAAGTGCTTTTTGTATGTAATAAATGAGCTAATAGTTATTTGTGATTGTTGAAATGATATCTAATCTTAGTAGTATCTATTTACATCCTGAAATGGGATTTTGCTTTGTGTGAATTCACTCAATTACATCTCAAAAGAATGAACAGTCATACAACGACAGAATTTCATTCGTTTTGGAACATAGTTATGTCATGAATTATATTCTATATATGAATTATATTATATATCTTCAGTCGCAAAGAAACTACGTTTTTTTAAGAAAACATTCCAGGATTGTTCTCCATATAGTGGACTTCAGTGGGAGGCAACGGGTTGAAGGTCCAAATTGCAGTTTCAATGTAGCTTCAAAGGGCTCTACACAATCCCAACCGAGGAATAAGGGTCTTATCTAGCAAAACGACTGGTCATTTTCTAAAAAAAAAAAAAAAAAATTCTATACTTTTTTACCACAAATGCTCATCTTGCACTAGCTCGCCCTCACACATTATATAGTCACGTTGGAAAGGTCATGCGTGGCATATGCAGAAGTACCAAAACAGTGTTTACAAAGCGAACACGCAAAGAAAGTCAAATGCTGGAGTTTTTCGCTCTATGCTACCTTTTTAAAGAACTAAAGACGTGTGACCTTTCCAACAGGGATATTTCCACTTTTATTTTTCCACTAGATAAGACCTTTATTCCTCAGCTGGGATTATGTAGAGCCCTTTGAACCTGCAGTGAAACTGCAGTTTGGACCTTTAACCGACTGGCTCCTGTAATCCACTAAAAATCTTGGAATGTTTTCCTAAAAAGATTTCTTTGTGACTGAAGAAAGAAAGACATGAACATCTTGGATGGCATGGAGGTGAGTAAATGATCAGGAAATGTTTATTCTGGATGTGAACTAATCCTTTAAAGAATTTAGAAAAAAAAAAAGTTAATTCCCTATGGTCCAAATAAAATATATGCAAAAGAAATATTTTTTTAATAGGTGGTATTTCAAACACGTTATATGTGAATGTTTTTGGATTACCCTATATTTTGTGTGCATGATAACATATTTATGGCTAATCCTGTCTTATTAAAAACTACCAACTTCCATTTTAATTGTACTTTATTTAAATATGAGTATAAATTCTGCATCCCCAACCCCTGCAACTTGTGCTGTTGCAAAACTTAGAGAATGTTATATTTATGATTTTATATCACAATTCTTTGTTGACTTGTAGTAGTTGTGTCCTTGTATGACCTAATTTAACTGGTTGATCCTTGACCCACTGTCTCGCTCTCTGTTTATATGTTATCTTTTTTTTTCATATTTCAGATGCAAGTATGGCTGAGAATGGTGCTCTGAAGGTCAACCAGCACCTGCAAGTAGAAGGCTTTGACAATGTGTATGCTGTGGGTGACTGTGCCAATCTCAATGAACCCAAGTTGGCGTATCATGCTGGACTTCATGCTTCGGTTGCTGCCACCAATATCATAAACAGTCTGAAAGGAAAATGTTTAACCTCGTATCACACAGGTAACAACCATCACCCAGTGATTTTTCTTCAGCTCTTTAAAGTTAATTTCATGCAGTTCTTTTATAATACATAAAATTCAGACAGGTTTCTCGATAAGTTTCATAGCACTTTTTGTCCATTGATCAATGTCCTTTTCCTAATCAGGAAATGTGACTATGCTGATTGCTATGGGCAAGGATGCTGGAGTAGGCCAGTTTAATGGCTATAAACTACCTCGCTTTCTGGTCACCAAGGGTAAGAGCCAAGGCTTGCTGCTGTGGAAGAGCTGGAGGGAAATGGGCCAAAAAGCCCCTAATTAACACAAGGCTAACAGTCCATGTTACATTATACTCAAAATGTCTGAACTATAACAGTTCTGTTTTACTTGACTTGATTTATCACTTTTTTTTTTTAACAAAATGATTTTTACTTTTATCATTGCATTAATATTAAATTAAACCAGATGAACAGAAGGATGCTTTATATTGCACAAATAACCATCACTGTATATATTTCCATATAACATCATGAACTGTTTGTAATTTGTGCTGAGAACATTAAAAAGTACCATTTTATATATGTATACATTTGTTAAAGAAATAAATCCATTTACATTCATAATGTAGTTTGCTCTTATTATTCCTTGTTGATAGTAGTTTGCTCTCATATCTTCCTGCATTGACCACGTGATGTTTGATGAACTGCTGGTGTTTCTCCACTAGAGGGCAATCATACAATATAAATCAAATACCTCTGGTCAACAAAACAAGATGCTGAGTCACTGAGTAGATTGTTTTTCATAATTATTGACATTAAAAATAATATATATTTTCAAAAATGTTCCAAAACTGCACTACCAACTTTGTGAGTTTACTTAAAACGATTTATGAACAGTGAATGCCTTTACTCGTGGTTTTCTGAACTAATTCACACAAAGTGAAGGAAATTAAATTAGCCTACATCATTTTTAAGAAACCATTAAGGCTGTCTAATCAAGTCTGCAAAGGTTCAGTGTCATTTCTACTCTTCTAGTAACACCAAAATGGAATTGTAATCTGTCTGATTTAGCAATACACTACATTGTTGTCACATAATCTCATCATGCATCACACATCGATAGCATGGTGATATCATTTTGGGGCTAAAAGGGCTATTTTCACATTTTAAATTCGATTTAGTGTAAAATATCTATATAAATACTAATTTGGAGTCATTCGTCAGACTAAAAAAGACCAAGAAATGCACACTGCACTGTGAGATGCATATTATTCCTTTTGAAATGTCCTGACGTACTGGGTTACTGCACTGCAGAGAGAACTGGAGTCGATCACAAAGACTCCAGAGCTGGAAATCACTGTACTTGGTGCTTCAAAATACCCCAGAGTGATGCAGTCATGTTTGGAGCTGGTGACTTGGAAGGCCGTTGGCATTTGGTGCTCATGGAACTCTTGATATATTGTCCTGAAATCAAGGTATTGTGTTCTTTCTATCAGGTTACACATCTTTGCGCGTTGGCCTTGGATACAAGTGGTCTTTAAATGGCAATACTGCCATAAATTCCAACTTTGAGAAGCTCACAGTCACGACCCACAGTTGGAGTTGAGTCTGGGTCACACAGGCACTGATTCAATTCAGAGGTTGTTTTAGTTTGGTTGTAGTTTTATGGCATTCAGACAATATCCTGTTTTTCTTCATCATTTATCATTTACTCTTATCATTTACTGACCCTCATGGCATTCCAAACCCACAAGATATTTGTTCATCTTCCAAACACAAATAAAATTAAAGCTGCAAGCAGCGTTGAAAGAGCCCTCGCACCCGGGCTCAACACCACCTGGTGGCTTTAGGAATGGTGGGCAATATGCATTTAAAGTGGTAAACATAGGAGGAATATGTCAAAGTCATTTATGTGCCAAAATTCCCGCTACCACTTGCGCTATGACTAACACTGGATATTGGCATGTGGATGTGTTCAGGCCAGCACTTTTATTAAACATGACGTTTGGTGCAGATTGAACATGGTATGTTTGAGTTAGTGCAAAGCATCCTGTTGCCAACCGGTGGCACTATGATTATAACTGAATATTGGCCTTTAGATGTCTTCAGGCCAGGACTCTTACCAAACATGTGAAGACGTACAAACATTGCTTGCTTTATACAACAAGTTAGTATAAAGCAAGTAGTTTCCTGTTGTCAGCAGTGCATAGCGCTATGATTATAACAAAATATTGGCCTTTAGATGTGTTCAGGCGAGGATTCTTCTTGAACATGTGAAGTTTGTGGCAGATCGGACATTGTACGACTGAGTTATAACAACTTTCTTTTACATGGTGAAACCTCTAAGTTTGTCAGGCCTCCACAGACACGCTCTTTAACGAAAACTACCTTCGCAATTTTAATATTGCAAAGGCATTTAGAGTAGACTAATTAAATATAAAGTTGGTGTCATTTAATCTCTATGAGGAGTTTGTTAGTGTAAAACATGCCACTTTCTGATGCCAGCAGGTGGCGCTATGGCTATAACTAAATATGTTCATGGGCATGTATTCAGTATCAAACATGCAAATTTTGGTGCAGATAGGACCTTGTATGCCTGAATTACAATAACTTCCTGTTTCATGGTGGAACATCGAAGTTTGTCAGTCCGCCATGGACAGACGCTTAAATTTTCGCAATTTAACTTCACAAATGGCTTTAGATTACACTGACCAAATTTGGTGTTGATCTGAATAAATCTCTAGGAGGAGGTCGTTAAAAAACGACGCCTGTAAATGGCAAAAACGGCACAAAGCCAAAATAAAATCAAAATAACACACTTCCTGTTGGGGTTCGGACTTCATACCGGGGAACGTTTTTGTAGATATTTGTTACGTGTGTCTACCGACTTTCGTACACGTATGTGAAGCATACATGATTTTGTTTAAATTTTATAGGTGGCGCTATCGAACTATTTTGCCACAACTACTTCTGAAATTCATATCAGATGTAAACTTTCACTAGTTTCAAAGGCGATTTTCTCGATATTTTGTTTTTTTTTACACTCTCAGATTCCAGATTTTCAAATAGTTGTATCTCGGCCAAATATTGTCCAAGCAAACCATACATCAATGGAAAGCTTATTTATTAATTTATGATGTATAAATCTCACTTTCAAAAAATTGACCCTTATGACTGGTTTTGTGGTCCAGGGTCAAATTTGAGCTTCTGGTTACCATGGTTCTGTCCTTTTAAGACTAAGACCATTTAGCATAGAAAATGCTGTGCTATAATACTTTACTATAGTATTGCTGATCAGTGATTCCCCTAGGATTCCAGGTTTGGGGCGTGGTTTACAAACCATACGGTACATTACTCTCTGTGTAATAACAAAAACATTTATTTCAGTGAAAAAATAAGCAAAAAAATCTCAATTTCAACATTTTGAACAATAGGGCCCTACAATCTTTTTCTTTTTTTTTTTTTCAGAAATTCTTGTGTTTTAATTTTCTGATAATCAAATACAGGCATTAAATATTTATTTTTAATGAAATTAAATTAATTAAATTAAACCTTTTTATTTGTTGCCAAACAAGAGTTTTTCTGTTATTTCTGTTATTATTATAATTTCTGCATTTAACGGTTTAATTAAATTTGCCAGAAATAGGAATATTTAAACACCTACATTATACTGTACAAAAGTAATACAAGACTAAAACATTTCTGTTACATGTTAAACCGTACTTTTATTTTGACAGTTTGCCGGTTAGTTTTTGTGTATATACTACGGTATGATGCTAATTTTCTCAAATGAAACGGTAAAATTTACATGAAGTGACTCTCACAGCAGTTCTGGAGATTAAGTTCATGCGTTTATGTCGTCATATAATGAGAGGCAGAGGCCGAAAATAACCGCGAGTCACGTGTGCTTCATTATTTGTGTAGTAAACAAAGCCGCGTCTCCGCCATTCATTCATACAGAGCCAAGCGGAACATGGAGGAATCATATTTAAACCGTCTTGTTGCGTTTTAATATTCACAGACACTAGTCTATATCGCGATTCGAATTAAGTGAGAGACCTACTTTTGAATTATTAAACCAAAAATTGACGAATTCTGCGGCATCCCGCGCTATAGAGTAAATTCTGTTTTTATGAATGGACTCCGCGATCCCGTCCGCGTTTTAGCGGAGGAGAAATTGTAGACGCGTGACCACGTAACGTTAGAGACAGAAATGACATGCCGTTGTGTAAATAAGATAAATAACATAAGGATATTTCGTTTTTTAAATAAAAGAACAAGGTATAGACCTGTTCTATAGGAAAGGTAAACTTAAATGACGTCTGTAGATGACCTTAAAGGGGGGCGGCGGCTGCCGTTGGGGGGGCGGGCCGCCCCCCAAATATAATGGTAGGGGAAACACTGCTGATGGTTTGTTTTGATGAGTTGATATCATGACATCTTTTCATGAGAGTTATGACATTCAATTTATAGAGCCATCATATGGTCATAAATGAATCATTGCTGAGTTTAAAACTTATTAAAGAAAGTCAGCAGCATGTCAGCAGCATTCATTGCTAGTAAGTATCCACTTAAATACAGGCCTAACGCCTCAATCCCCCTGATGGTTTTTTTGTTGGTGGATGTACAATTTTGCACTGATGTGACTCAGCAAAACATGAGAAATCTAAGATTAAAAATGCATAAAATGTAAACATGAGATGCAAGAGAGTTTCCAAAAAACATTTAAAATATCATCAGGGAATGCATGATGTCTCGTCTCGTCTCTGCTCAGTCAAAAAGCAGTGAATGACATAGGCAGACAGACAATTGAATTCTTTCACTGTGAAGGGAGACAGATATAAAGGCGTTCATCGATGCTCACCAAATAAATCTTATGTTTGAGTAAGCAGATTCAAATAGTCCACTGTGTTTTCTCTGGCTATGTTTTTATTTTAAAGGAATAGTTCACCCAAAAATGAAAATTACCTGGAAAGATGAGACAGATTTGGAAAAATTACTTCACACGCTCACCAATGGATCCTCTGCAGTGAATGGGTGCCATCAGAATGAGAGTCCATACAGATGATAAAAACATCACAATAATTCACAAGTAATCCACACCACTCCAGTCCATCAATTAATGTCTTGTGAAGTAAAAATCTGTGTTTACAATAAACAAATCCATCGTGAAGATGATTTTAATTTGCTTCCAAATAGAAATCTTCTATCCTTAAAAATGATCTTGCCTGAATCAGGAGAGAAACAGGCATACATCAAGCACCATTTACTACAGGACAACAGCGGATGGACTAATGAAACTCATATTTTGGCACCGGTTTAAAGTTACAGTGTCTTGATAATAGATTTGTTTCTTACAAAAATGCAGCTTTTTTACTTCATAAGACATTATTTGATGGACTGAAGTCGTGTGTTGGATTATTGTGATGTTTTTATGAGCTGTTTGTATTCTCATTCTGATGGCACCCATTCACTGCAGAGGATCTACTGGTGAACAAGTGATGTAATGCTACATTTCTTCAAATCTCTTCTGATAAAGAAACAAACTCATCTACATCTTGGATGACCTAAGACTGAGTAAATGAGTAAAATGAAAACTACCAAATCTTCATTTTTGGGTGAACTATTTCTTTAGGTCAAAAGTCTTTGAGCGGAAGTAAATGTTTAACTGCAGGTCATTCTGAACCAGAATTAGTCTTTCAGACTCTACTGTTTGTCGATAATTGAATTGTCGTGAAATGTTCCTTTGGGAAAGTGCTTATTTTTAATATGCCTGTTTCAGTATCAACACCTGTGTAAAAGTTTAATGTAGCCAGATCACATGGCTTAAAGAAGTCGGACGTCATTGTGAACTCTCTCCAAAATGCATGGGCTCATCTTGTGGTTAACGTTATAATGAATAACACATCACATAACCTCCAGCATCCTGGGTTTCCCCTAGGCAAACATCTATCTGGCCTCCTTCGAAAATTCAGTTAGCTCCAAAATGAATTATGATTAACTAATTTACAACACCGCAGTAATCATTAGATTCACATTTCTTATGCATTTTCTACTACACGTTTTCCTCGTAACCGTTGTCCTCTGGCTCACTGCAAACTGTTTTAAAAAATTAAACATTTCCCATGGTATGTTTGGGAGATTGTAATGAATGGCCTTATTGTGCTCCGTTAAATATATTTTGTTTTACACAGTATACATTCTAGTGTACGTTTGGAATTACCTTAAGAAAACCCTCATTAACAAGATTAAATAATTTGTGATTTAAGAACTGCCCTCTCTCCGGCTCTAATTTACAAAACAAACCATGTATTCCAAGCATGCCAACCTTGTCCTCAAAGTTCAGGGAAAAAGATTCAACAGTGGATTGATTCATACAGGACATTAAGGGTCCTGTCACAGGACATTAAGGGTACATTTTTGTCAGTGATTAGAACAGAACATTTTTCTACCCACACATATTTATGATGGAATTTAGGTGTAAAATTATTAAATTGCCACACTAAAGTCACAAGAGGGCTAAATTAGGTGAGTGAACTATGACCTACCACGTATGCAACAAAAACAGGCCTATGACCCTATAAAGCCTACTGTTTCCTATTTGAAATGCAAATTTCTAGGGCCTCAAATTATAAACATGATTAAAACTTTATTAAAAAACCTGTTGTACAGAGAAAAAAGTCAGAATTGCGAGATGCAAACTTGCATTTGCGAGAAAAAAGTCTTTGCGAGAAAAAAAACTTAGACTTCAAAAAAGTCAGAACTGCCATTTTGAATCTCACAATTCTGACTTTTTTCTCAGAATTGTGAGATATAAACTTGCAATTCTGAGCTCAGAGTTTATATCTCACAATTCTAATTTAACTGTTATAGTCACAATTGCGAGATATAAACTCAATTCTGAGAAAAAAGTCAACTGCAAGATACTGCCACACCCCTGTGGACTGTTTTGTTGGTTTTCCCCTCCTGTGTCCTTATTTGGTCTTCCTGTTCCGTTTCTTATGTCGTCACTGGTTAATCAGGTACACCTGTCTGTGTCTCATTAGTGTTACTATATATGTTTGGTTCAGTTCCTTGTCTTTTGTCCGTTCTTATATTGTCGCTAATGTATCTGTATGTTAGTTACGTCGTGTTTGCGTGTGGTTTCCCTGCTGCTCCTGTTCGTTCCTGTTCCTGTGTTTGGATTATTATATTAAAGCACCTTTTGTATGATTTCCTTGTGACCTTCTGACTTTATCAGAATTGCAAGTTTATTTCTCATAATTGCGAGTTTATGTCTCACAATTCTGACTTTATAACTGGCTTTTGTAAATTAATATCACATAATTCTGAGAAAAAAGTCAGAATTGTGAGATGTAAATTCGCAATTGCAAGAAAAAGTCAGAACTGTGAGATAAAAAGTCGCAATGACCTTTTTTAAAGTTATTTTATTCAGTGGGTGGTATAAACTTAGGTTTACCTGAATATTAATGTCATTTTTTGACTTTACAAAAATCCTGTAGAAATGTGAGTAAGGATGATGCATCAGGCTTTTGAGCAGTTAAATAAAGTATTTCATCTTTCAATCATTGTTGCATTGTACTGCATTACATATTTTGCCCTCCAGAGCTTGAATCATTAACTAAGCGTTTAAATATCATCTTACTAAAACATATTATTGGTAAATATAGAGTGACAACTGATATTTATATGCATTTTATATAAGTACTCTGCTGTTATAAAGATTGCACTGATTTATAAGCTATCATCTTACATCATCTTACTTTTTGACCATATAAATATCAGCAACTTATAGATCGGCAAAAAATAATTGCTTATTTTTGCCCAGTCTGGGCCTCTGCATACATCTGAGGTGTTTTTGTCTCCTCACGTATGAGCTCCATATTGGAGAAGTGTCTGGCTGTCACTTGCAGTCTATTTTATTTTTATTGTATTTTATTTAATTTATTATTTTTTAATTGAATCTCTCAACATTTTACAACAGTAGCCAGGTGGTAAAGACAAAAAACTAAATTACAGTGTCACTTGCAAACGGCACTTGCACTCTCTGCTACCTGTGACGTCAATCTGCAATTGCAATTCTGCAATCCAAAATCGTGCATGTTGTAAATGGAGACAAGACGCTGTGGTGGTTAAACGATTAAAACTAATTTAACAGCATAACGTACAGGGTCCTGCAAGTCATCTGTAGGAGATAAAGACAAAGACCCTCAAATCCGTGGCCACAGAACAGCAGAATATGAACGCAATGCACATAGTCTCTCGTTAAGTGTTTTCCTCCCGTAGAAAACCATTAACACTTGCTATGGCTTAATGTATTAAGATATATTAAGTGCCATTAAAAGATCAAATTTGTAATAGTTTTTTAATTTAATGTACGTCAAGGCAAACCTATGGCCATGAACACAATGCGCAAACTTTCACTTTTATACTTGCCCAGCAAACGCTTAATGTGGCAAAACAGGCTAAGATGATAAAGACCAAATTCTGTAAACCTGATTTGTGGGTCTTTGTCTTTATCTCCTACAGATGTCTTGCAGGACCCTGTGCGTTATGCTATTAAACGCACGATTTGTCTGGACTGCAAGTGATGTCGCAAGTAGCAGAGAGTGCAGGTGGCGATTGCGAGTAACACTGTAATTTAGTTTCTTTTCTCATGTCTTCACCACCTGGCTACTGTTGTAAAATGTTTAAAGATTCCATAAAAAAAACTGCAAGTGATGTCACTTCCGGAAGTGTCTGAGAGTGCAGGTCTTGAAAATGCAGGTGCATGTCTGCAGCCAGACCCTATTGCCATATTTTCCTATATCATACTATATGAGCCATAAAAGCCAGATGTATCAATTATGATTCTCAAAAAACATACACAGACCAAAATGCCTATTTCTCTCAAATATTGTTCACAAATCTGTCTAAATCTGTGTTAGTGAGCACTTCTCCTTCGCTGAGATAATCCATCCACCTCACAGGTGTGGCATATCAAGATACTGATTAGACAGCATGATTATTGCACAGGTGTGCTTTAGGCTGCCCACAATAAAAGGCCACTCTAAATTGTGCAGTCACACAGCACAATGCCACAGATATTGCAAGTTTTGAGGGAGCATGCAATTGGCATGATGACTGCAGAAATGTCCACCAGAGCTGTTGTTCGTAAATTTGAATGTTCATTTCTCTTCATTTGCTGATGTCAACGTTGTGGATCGAGTGGCCCATGGTGGCGGTGGGGTTATGGTATGGGCAGGCGTATGTTATGGACAATGAACACAGGTGCATTTTATTGATGGCATTTTGAATGCACAGAGATACCGTGACAAGATCCTGAGCCCATTGTTGTGCCATTCATCCACGACCATCACCTCATGTTGCAGCATGATAATGCACGGCCCCATGTTGCAAGGATCTGTACACAATTCCTGGAAGCTGAAAACATCCCAGTTCTTGCATGGCCAGCATACTCACCGGACATGTCACCCATTGAGCATGTTTGGGATGCTCTGGATCGGCGTATACGACAGCGTGTTCCAGTTCCTGCCAATATCCAGCAACTTCGCACAGCCATTGAAGAGGAGTGGACCAACATTCCACAGGCCACAATCAACAACCTGATCAACTCTATGCGAAGGAGATGTGTTGCACTGCGTGAGGCAAATGGTGGTCACACCAGATACTGACTGGTTTTCGGACCCCCCCAATACAGTAAAACTGCACATTTTAGAGTGGCCTTTTATTGTGGCCAGCCTAAGGCACACCTGTGCAATAATCATGCTGTCTAATCAGCATCTTGATATGCCACACCTGTGAGGTGGATGGATTATCTCGGCAAAGGAGAAGTGCTCACTAACACAGATTTAGACAGATTTGTGAACAATATTTGAGAGAAACAGGCCTTTTGTGTACATAGAAAAAGTCTTAGATCTTTGAGTTCAGCTCATGAAAAATGGGGGCAAAGTGTTGCGTTTATAATTTTGGTTAGTGTATTTTAAAACACAAATGTTACAATACAAAACAAATATTTTAGACTACCAGGTAATGGACTGTCAACTAGTGCAATGCACCATTGGTCTCAAAGTATCTCTCACATGCTGTCCTGTGGGATGGGATGTTGCATGCAGCCCATAAGTGCTCATCCTTTCTCAGTGCTTCCTACAGGAGTTGCAGATTCGGCAAAAATGTGCTGCGTCATACAAATGCAGTAATAGAGTATCAGTTTCATACAGGAACAGCAGCAGTACTGCTGGAAGATGCTCAAATAACTTTACTTTTTTTAACCGCTCCCCTCCAAACACTTGTCTTCAATATCTAGTATAACACTCACTTTTCACAATTCAATCAGTTCCTCATTTACTTGCAATTAATTCACAATTTCCCTTCATATGTTAGCAATAGTTTGTGAATTTGTAGTAAGATTAAATCAGCACTCTAAACATGATATTATAATTACTACATGTGGTCAAAGTCTGTATTTTACATGGAATTAACTTGTGATGTTATGGTAGATTTTAATGAACCAGTAATACATAACTTCTTTGAGAGCTACACTCCTGGAGACCTTAGGTCCTTCCTTAACACCCCAGCCTGTAATTTCCAAATAGCTCTCCATGAGCAGTGTCAGCTACTCCGTTCTTAGTCTTTTTTTTTCCATGAAAGTTACAGGAACATATTAGATTGTTTGTTTCAAACTACCATGCTCTTAAAAGGATCAGATATCCCTTGTGGAAAAAAGTGCACTTGACTGCACTGAAGTGCACTTGTAGTGCACTTCAAATCTTCAAAGAATATTTTTAAATACATACTTTTAGATAATATAATATTAATGAAATAAAAGGCCACATAATTGTACTTACAGAGAGTACACTTTCATGACTTTCTTATCACAGTTAAGTACACTTTTAAAGGGGATGTTGGATGTTGCTATGATTGGATGATCATTGGATGCTAAAGTTGGTATGACTCTTTAGGGTTTTCATGAAATGTGTGCAACACACTGGGGTTAAAATTCCTCAACAGTCATGTAAAACAACTACCTTTTTACATTGTTAAAAACAGCTCTGTTCACAGTGACCCATTTCAGTGCATGTCTCTTTAAATGAACATTTTTTGTGTATTTGGTGGCATGTTACCATCTAAAACAAAACTAATCTACTGCGTTCTCAGTGGCTCTGATGTCGGGAGAAAATGAAGACTCTTATGTTCGATTTTACATCAAACTACCAATTACCTTCATTGCTTACGAGACGCTGTTGCCAGTGATGGGAATAACCATGTTATAAATATTACTTTTACTGACAATAAAATGCAGCATTACTATCATTTTCGCATTGCGTTCTTCTTCTGAGGTAAATTCTGGCTTATTCCTCACTTCCAGAAATGAAAAGTAGCCACGATAAACCTGATAAATGTTCACGTTTGTTTACAGAGGTGATGTGGGTGTTGTGTACATGTCCGAGCATCTCACGTGGATGTTTAAAATTTAAAAAAAGCATAGCCACTTGTGGGCATGATTACATTAGAGATGAGTTTAGATGGGAAAACCTGGAGCTCACGTTGGTATCATACGGATTACTTTATCAGAGAATATTTGTTTTTGACTTGACTTATGGCATCTTTACACAGCAAAGGCGGCAAAGAAACCGAATCTGAAGCGGCATAAATGTGCGTTTACACAGACCGTTTAATGCGGTTCTGAAGCGGCATAAATGCATTTACACAGGAATTAAAATAGTGGGAAACATACATCTTTTAAAATAAGTACAATTTTAAAATTAGTTTTAACAAATACAAATACTATAAAATTACATAACAAATATAAAAAAAACAAATAATATAAAATACGAAATGAATAAAAACATGACATTTTAAAATGTAACGGCAATAAATTCAAATTTCCTGCGCGTGCTACAGTGTACAATGTTAGATTCAGACAAGACGACAGACAAGACGATGGTGGAAGTTTGGCAATGTTTTTTATTTTAAAAAGCCTGTTGACTTTTGCCGTTATCTATGGTTATTTCGAAGTTTTTTTGTTTGTTTGTTTGTTTGTTTGTTTTTTTTTTTTGTTTTTTTTTTTTTGAACATTCGTTTCTTATTTATTTGGTTCTACGGTTGCTGATTTTTACTTTGTGTAATTTATTTCTTATTCGTTTTGCTAATAAACGTTCTACGTTTCTTATATTTATTTGGTTCCTTTTATGTAGGCCTAGACTAAGTTATTTGTTATTTTATATTAGGCATATAGCATGGTGTAAGCTATTTGTATTCGATTTGTTAATAAAAGTTCCATGATTTAATTTATAGTTTAATTTATAGGCTAAGTGTTTAACGTTGTATTTTGTTGTTGCTTGAATTGGATTCAAGCAATTGACGCGGAATGCCGCTAATTTAAAAGTGAAAGTAAAATGTGCAGTGCGCATTAGCTATATAAAAGCGAAGGAAAGCGAGTGAAAAGAGGGAAATTAAAGATATGTGCCATTGAAGTTCGGAGCCAGTTTCCTACTTTCCTCATGACTGAGAAACTTGTTTCTGATGTAACCAAACAGTTAACTTGCATGCAAAAGCGAGAAAATAACGAAAAGAGAGTCCTCTCTATCAAGACAAGCTGAGAATCCATGAGTCGCGACTTGCGGAGGATATGGAGCTTAAATTGAAATTAATTTACCCAAAACGTACTTATTCTACCCACTATAATAATAAGATAATATAAATAAAATGAAAAAATGAATTGAAAATAAAATCATGATTGGCTCTCACCATGACTGTTTCGCATTTCATTTACACTGAATCAAAACAGCATTGCATCGCCTTTGATACTAGGGACTGAGGCGGTCAGACCCGGCATAGTGCTTTAATGCGGCATTGCGTCTTTACACTGAATTCTGAGCCGACACAGACCCGCTTTAGCGCAGCCTTAAATCGGCTGTGTAAAGAGGCCTTTACTTCATTTAAAAGTAGTTCTTTATTTTACAAAAGCACATTGCTTTCTTGTTACTATCACTGTACACAAATAAAAGTAGAATGTACGGTCTTCAACCCCAGAAGGTAACAGCGTTTTCGTGATGTTTTACATGTCCGGACGTTAAAGCGACCCCAATAATGTGGTATTTAGCCCTTGGAAGCTGTCTCTCACATTGTCCCACAGAACATTAAAATAGTGTAGATTAGTGTACAATGTTCTATTAATTTACCATATTTAATATTGGGGGCATCCAAGATATATGACGTTTGAACTTTTTAAAAAGTAACACAATAGTTTCCCTGATAATTAGCTACTTTTATAATGATGTAACTCAGTTACTAACTCAGTTACTGTTTGTGATAAGTAACTAGTATCTATAACTAATTACTTTTTTAAAGTAGCATGTCTAACTGCTTGAGTGCGGAGAAAATGGCGGACAGTAAACAATGTAAACAAGGTGTGCTAATTATGCTAATATGGGACAGTACATCAGCAGTTGTGGGCGGGGCTTGAACACTATGATGTCATGCTGCTCAGAAAATCAAAACCGCTTGATTATTGAGACTGTTTAGGTTTTTTGGGAATTAAAAAAAGGAGTGAATGGATTTTTATCATTGTAGGGTGGTTAAGTCCACACACTGCTAAGACACACTTCTATGCAAACACCAAGTAAAAGTGAATTTTGCATCTGATGTCCCCTTTATAAATTATGTCCTACTAAATAGAGACAAAAACAATCAAAACTAACTGGATTTAATATGGGAAATACTCTGACCTTCCTGTCCTCACAGTTCACATTGTAAAAAACGGAAAGCAATTATTTAAACCTTAAATTTATCTTCAGTGTCAGACCGAAAGTAGTTTGGAGCACATAAGAGTTTTCAAAAGTGTTTTACGACATAAATTTTTTAGGTCACTTTGAAAAAAGTGAGCATTATTACTCAGTGGGATAAAACTTCTCAAACTCACTCTTACTGTATGTGCACTGAATACTTTTTATGACAAACTACAGCTTCTTAATGCTGGAGACTGTCTACAGATAGACGTTCCAAGGTGAATATTGAAAACTCCTTCCACAAGCAGGATGACCCAGGAACTGGAGACTTTGTTAGATCAATTTACTGTCCTATTGGAGGGACGGCGCCAAGAGTTTGAGACTACTAATATGCAAAAAGCTACCAATCCACTTCCTGGTACAGGCAGCCGATAAGTATAGTGCTACTTATAATCTCAGGGTAGACACCATTTAGCCTAGTTTTTATTCAAATTGGATTACAGATGGTGTCTCCCCTTTATAAATTCAATTGAGCCAAAGCAACAGGTTGCTCCATTAACACAATCTGTCAATGGTCAAGTGTTATTTGCATTAGATTAAAAGCATCTGCTAACCAGCAGAAATATTACAACCGTTTTTTATAATTCCTTCCACAGTCAAACTTTCCACTCTGTGAGCGGAAGGGTCGTACATGGCACTGAAGATGTGGCAACAAATGCATGTTAATATATATAAATCATATTGAGGATGATCACCTATTCAATGCTGACAGAATCTGTGGTGCATAATGGCTAGATGGTAGGTCTTTGCAGAAGCTTGGCGGAAGAAGTGTAGGCAAAGATGGTGGCTGGGCACATTCTGTTTTCTCAAGTGCCTAAATTGATTTTGGTGTGGAGTTTCTTGGGCAGCAGCCAGGGGCTAATGCAGTACCGTCCTGCCACTCCCTGTCTCAGACGCAGACACATAAAGAAATGGACATCTGTGCTGAATATGAAACACAGAGATCCTTCTGTTTACAAGGCCCTAAGACAGAAGAACGAACATCAAGTGCGTATACATACATGCACAGTCAGCATATGTCTATACAGAAATACTCAAACTTCAACCTATGTTTTATATCATCAGGGGCATTTTCTTTAAGGAGGCAAGGGAGGCAGTGCCTCAAAATGTTGGCTGAGGAAGAAAAACAGTACAAAAATAAAACAAGGCCAAAATTACAAAATATAACAGAGCATAAACCATCGTTTTTCTAAAGACACCCTAATTAATATTAATCTCAATTTATTTATGTAAATAAATATGTCTGCTTGAAAGAATGAAGAATGAGATAAACAAATTGTTATAAAGAATGCATAATAGCCTACATAACCATTGGTATTTCATTGAAAAGAAGACCATGTTCTTGTTTCTTTATGAGAAGTGGTTTCATTTCATTTTAATATAAAGGCATGTTGCATGTCAGGTAAATCTGTGTCTATCATGATAAAACCTTAATATCAAACTTATTCAATGAGTTTGGTAATTTTAGCGAAATGCTTAATAAATGCATTACATTTAATGATATGGCTGGGTATGACTGGTTATGTTCAACTGTGATTGGTTCACATGATAAATCCCGCCTCTTGTGTTTGTGTGCGTTCCACGTTTGCGAATCACTCTGAATGAACAATATAATGGTATTAATGCGGTGTTAAGTTGGTTGATGAATAATTTTTGTCATAATTTTCTCCACCATCATTTTTCATCAATATAAACAAAAATAATAAAACAAAAACTCATTTTGAATGTCTATGATGAAAATCTGCGATTAATAAAAACGAGATGAAAATGTTA
Source organism: Labeo catla (assembly GCA_012976165.1). Classification (NCBI taxonomy): domain Eukaryota; kingdom Metazoa; phylum Chordata; class Actinopteri; order Cypriniformes; family Cyprinidae; genus Labeo; species Labeo catla. The sequence continues at coordinate 135,207 of VONZ01000935.1, forward strand.
GGGAGGGATGATTTGGTAAGAGATTCATTCAGAATGAATCTTCGGCATGGTTAGGAGGTTAGATGCGTACATCTGAACTGTATCATAGCATATTGATCTATCTGGTGGAACAAAAGCTAGCATACACTTATTTCACGTCTCATAAAATGTTAAAAAATGTCAATATCTGGGAGTAAGAGAAGAGCAGAAATGGATAAATTTGACGACACAAAAGAGAAGTCAGTTCGGTCTGGTTTTCTGAGCGCACACAATTAGTTTTTTGTGTCTCGTGAACGGAGAAATACACACAAAATGATGTTGAATTGTCCATTTTGACGAGTATTCATGTAAACACACTCAGTCACATCTTAGGTGAATGTAAACAGTTGGGAGAACATCAGATGTGTATTAGTACATTGTATCCGTGCGTTCGGTTTTAAAGGGACAGCAGCCTAATTTAGTTGCTATTGACTGTTGCATTGATGTCAAGACAGAAAATCACTCACTACGCTTGACTGAATCACTTCAGTAGCCCTAATTAATATTAATCTCAATTTATTTATATAAATAAAAATGTCTGCTTGAAAGAATGAAGAATGTGATAAATTGTTATAAAGAATGCATAATAGCCTACATAACCATTGTTATGTCATTGTACAGAAAACCATGTTCTTGTTTTATAATGAGAAGTGGTTTCATTTAATTCTAATATAAAGGCATGTTGCATGTCAGTTAAATCTGTGTCTATCACAATAAAACCTTAATTTCAAACGAATTTCAGAGAAATGCTTAATAAATGCATTACACTGTAACTAAACCCATTAGATTTTAGCTGACTAAATCTACTGTAGAAAAAAATCTTATGATATTCAGTCAACTAAAACTAGACTAAAACTAAAACAATTCAGTTGACTAAAATATGACTAAAATTAAATGGCATTTTAGTCAAAAGACTATGACTAAGGGTGTGTTCACACTTGTCATGTTTGGTTTGAGTAAAACGAACCCTGGTGCGATTGCTCTGTAAGTGCGGTTCGTTTGAATAAGTGTGAACGCTGCCATCCGAACCCTGGTGCGACCAAGACCTAAAAAGATGGGTCTCGGTCCGCTTCCAAAAGAACTCTGGTGCATTTCGAATGATATCTGAATGCAACACGGACACAGGAAGTATTGACAAGATTTGACGATATGCAACATGACTTTTACGAAGGGAACAAGCGGTGTATCCAAAACAAAATGAGCAGTGGCAAACGTGGAGCAACGAGGCAGTAAGGTGCCTTTTATGAGGTCTTTGTGAGTTCACAGGTGGTAAAAAATAAAATCATTTACATGCAACAATGAGCACGCTTAGTCCAGGAGATGGCATTGCGTGTGTTCGACTTAAAGCGGCGATGATGAGCAGACCGATCAGTGAATGGGTACTTTGATGTCATACACCCGCAGCGCCACTTTAAGTCAAACGCACCTTTTCATTTTGTTCAAAGTGTTCGGTCAGTTCCGTCACGAAATATACATCATTCAACTCGACCAATCAGGTTGTGAACGTTTTACTATGCCTTTAGGTTCGGTATCTTTAGGTTCGCTGTCAAAAATCCCAGTGTGAACGCTAAATGGACCAGGACCAAATGTATAATTTTCCATTTTGGTCCGGACCAAATAAACCAAACGAATCAAACTACAAGTATGAACTCACCCTAGGACTAAATCAAAAATTGCTGTCAAAATTACCACTGCATTAATGGGAAGACTAATTAAAAAAAAAAAGTAAACAACTCACACACTTAGATATAACCACTTTTTTACGTTAAAATATAACTTGAAAACATGATCTGTGGGAGTCATCAGCTTAGTGAAATTTAAAGTAAATCTCAGTGTCTGTTAGCAATATTTACTAAGATTTAATGACTGATGATCCAAAAAATTCAAAAATAGTTAAAAGTTAACCATTAAAAAATAGCTGAACAGAAGTTTACAAACAAAATTTAAATTGTTACTGCCTTGAGTTATTATTTTTTAATAAATGTAAAGTGCTTAAAAACACTAACTTGATAAGATTCATTCTTGGCTTTATTAAACAGAATATTGATTACATTGTTAATGTAAGAATACAAAACAGAACTGTTTTTTGTTTTGTTTTGTTTTGTTTTGTGATAGTGTAAGTAATGTTTATTTAACCAAGAAAATGCAACTGGGATGTTGTTCTACTTCTACTTGCTGCTCTGCAATTATTTGTGAAATTTAGTAGTAATTTTTTTAGTGAAAATTGTTTCAAATTCAATTATTTGCAGTGTAGAGGAGACGTGAGAATATTAGGTATCTCAGATGGAAAAACAAAAAAATCTGAGAACCAGGAGACGGCAGACTGCAGCAATGTCCAACTGCACTGCCTAGGAGAAACATGTAGGATATTGCAGAGCTCTTAATTGTGGTTTTACCATTAGAATCAAACATCAAGAAACATTTCTTGAAACTGATTTAGATCCACCAAGCCCATAAATACGACCGCTGTAGTTTGAGTGTGGCGATCCGGCGCCGACCTAGTCTCAGGTTGACGTCACAGTCTGGTACCTTTCTGAGATCATTTTTTATTCTTAGTCGTGAAATCATAAATCATTTAGCCATGGCCTTAGTGGCCATCCTCAGAAGGATGGCGTCGTGTAGAATCCAGGGGAAACATTCCCACAAATGCGTCTTGCAACCCTATACCAGACAACACTACATATCAGAAGTTCGTGAACATCAGCCAGCTCAGGTCCACAGCTGCTCTTAAACACATTAGTCTCGTCACCTGACAAACCGCATCCTCATTTCCCCTTCTGTCACCCAGAAGACATGAAAACGTGTACTGTGTGTTGTCAAATCCAATTACGCATCTCTGCCGCATGCCTATAAAGCTGGAATGTTTTTCTTGTGTCGTACACCAATCAGCTGATGGACGGTCCAAAGCATCTCTGCAGCGATTGGTCAAAAGTGATCAGAAGGGTGGAGTGAGATGCTTAGAAGGCGGGACTTGCGTTGTTTAGGACAGCCCCCCGTCCCAAGTCAGCCATACCCCCTTTAATTGTTTTAGCGTGCTAGAGAGACTTTATTCTGGCAGGGAAGAGAGTGCAGAAGTAGGAACTAGTGTGGATGGAGCACAACATCTCTCTCCGTCCCTCCCTCGCGTGCCAAGTCAGACTGACTTTATCACTGCTCACCGGCTCTGACTTTATTCTGTCCTCTGCATTTGGAGCGACTGACTGAGAGGGAAAAGGAAGCAGCAGGTTCTTCAGCCTTGGAGAAAGAAAGCAAGGCTTCCCAAAACAGGACATCAACAGAAACCAGTACTGACAGCCTGGACAAGACCCCCCAAAGACAGCCACCATGTGTGACTGTTTTCACCTGGCATTTCCCAACTGGCACGCGTCAGCCGCGGGTGGGCATCACTTTTTATTTTGCTCTGTCTCTTTAGCTTTTCCTCTCTTTCTGTGTGTGTCGGTCTCAGTCTGCATGCTCTGTGCTATTTTTATCTTTGCACTCAGCACCTCTGGTGGCAGGACGATATAAGCGTGCAGTCGGGCTGTGCATGTGTGTGTTAGTGGGACACTGGTGCTGAGCTTGTTGACAAGCATCGCTGCATTTCTCTGCTGAGATGACGCTGCACTGTGTGCGATCTGGGTGTGTCTGCAGTAAAGGGGGCGTGGCTATGTGGTTGTGGGTGTGTCAAAAGAGTTATGCAGTATTTTATCAAAAGCATCTGCAGTGTGTTTGTTTACAATGGTGAGAGTTGATTTCTGAGCGTTTAGAAATTGCTGAAGTTGTAATGTTTTGTTTAAAAGTATTTATGAAAGCTTAATAGCTTATTTTGGTAGATTAAACTATTTTTCCCTAATATTTTTATTTGAAAGCTTTTATTTTCATTTTTATGATTTCTATGATGTTTAAAAAATAATAATAATAAAAATTATAAAAATGTATATATATATCATGAATATATTGATTGATACATTTATTATTATTATATTTTATGAAATATAATACACATGCATATCTATCTATCTATCTATATAATTTTATAGAATTAATTATAGAAAATATGTACATTTTTAAAATAAAACATGTATAAGTCAAAGTGTCTCTTCAAAGTCACCGTATATATATATATAACAGTAATTAAATAAATACATAAAATGCATGCATAAATAAATACAATACATACATAAAATTGTTTATATATATATATATATATATATATATAAACAAACATTATTCTAGAATATAAATGTATAAAATATGTAAATTTTTTAAATAAAACATATAAGATGTATACATAAGCCAAAGTGTCTCTTCAAAGTCCCAGTCACATATACAAATAATACATTATATATATTAATATTCATATATATAAACGTTTTTATATAATATAATCAGATAAAATATGTATTTTTTTAACATATAAGACATATACATAAGCCAAAGTGTATCCATAACATACTATACATTACATATATTTAAATTCAATACAAAATTAATAATAGTGATCAAATTTAAAATGTCTAGTATTTAATGTAATAAGTAGTTTATATAAAATATACAAGATGTTTACATAAGCCAAAGTGTCTCCATAACAATGATTAAATAAATAAATAAAATAAATAAAATACATGCATAAGTAAATAAGTAAATACAGTACATACATAAAATTGTTTATATATATATATATATATATATATATATATAAACATTTTTATAAAATATAATTAGATACAATTTTAGTTTTTTAAATAAAACATATACATTATAATTTTTTTTAATAAAACATATACAGATATATACATAAGCCAAAGTACCTCTTCAACGTCCAAGTCTACATAACATACTATTATATATTTAAATTCAATAGAAAATTAATAATAGTGATATATATATATATATATATATATATACACTCATATACACAAATATTTATATGATATTGAAATTTTAATTACAGTAATTAATGTAATAAGTATTTTTACAAAATATAAATAAATATATGCATAAATTAAATTTATATTGTTTTTTAAATATAAACAATTTGAAAATGCACTTTGTATATGTATGCATGTTACAGTAACTTGCTCTTTTTAGCTTCATCAAAGTTCTTTAAAATCCTTTCTTCGGACTCCAGTTAACCTGTTAACCAAACAGCTCTGAGTCTTTGACCTTCAGATGAACTTCAAGCTCTTTAGATATACAAACAAACACTTAAAGTGACCTAAAGGAGGCAAGCGTTGTATTTCAGAGATCTTACAAGCTACAATGAGCAACCAATACATCTCAGAATACAACGACTGCATGACAGCTTAATTACTAGACATATAACCGAGAATGGCATACACAGGATTTAATTAAACCAGATGTGTTTTTGTGCTCTGGTTTTATACAGACATGAACTTGCTATGCAGATTTTCCATGACGCTGAATGTTTGTGAGATTGCATTAACACAATCTGTGCTATCTGAGAAAATGATTTAATTATGATCACACTAAGATGAGCACACTGCAAGACTGTTACGTCAGTAGTACAGACTTACAAACTACATTATTCTATACTGCTGTGCATACAGTAAGCAAGACACAGTGACCGTACGTTTTTGTCAAAACTCTGAGCTCTGAGCCAAATCAAGTCTATCCTGTGACAAATGGATTTGGCTCTACTATGCTAACAATCTCAAAGTGTGAAAGCTGATATAAGATCAATCATAATTCAATAAAAAAAACTTTTCTCTTTAGTTGGTGTCTTTGTGGTTTGACTCTAGGCAGTATAAACACTGGCGGGCACAGCTCAAGGTCTTTGTGAGGGACGTAGACTTGTGAGACCTGGATAATGGCCAAAGTACACCAACTGAGCATGATGAGCAAGACATGGATGAGAATAAATACTCTGAGATGTGTTAGAGATGTGCACAGGCCAGTTGAATTATGCATAATGGAAACAGAAGAGAAAGTGTTTTATTAAAAATTACCTAATTACCTAAAAATAATGAGACGTTACAGTACACATGTAACTTTACAGTTAAAAAAGTAAAAAAAAAAATATTTATAGCTAAGCTCTAAAATATTAGTGCATCAGCAGGCTATAAAATACTCATTGATTTTGCCCACTTAGTCCTTAAAAACAGCCATAACTATTAGCATCTCACTAATGTGCTCCTGCTAATAAATAAATGATGAATTTGAAAGCGTTTGAATTTTTCATGGTTTGGTTTCTCAAAAAATGAGAACAGGTTTTGTGTATCGACGTGTCATCTGAATCTGAACTGATCTGCCTTTATAATTCTGAATATTGTGAGATATTTAAAGAGACAGTTCACCAAAAAATGAATAGTATACTCACCCTTTTATTGTTCCGAATCTGTATGACTTTCTTTCTTTCTGCAGAAAAAAATATATTTTAAAAGTTAGTAGGGTCTACGTTGCATGAAGAAAAAATAAATGAAATTAAACATGCAGGTTAGGAAAGACATGAGGTTAGCAAATGATATTTTTGTGTGAACTCTCTCTTTAACCCTCTAATTCTAAAGCCTGTATCATTTATACAGTAGATTGATTGGAAACATGAGGGAACTTGGTCCCATGTTCTTAATATGGAAGAAAATCCAATTCTGTTTTCAGTTTATGTTCCTTCTCCGGCCCTGAAATTCAATTATATTTTGAATACAAACAAGTCTTTTCCACTTGACTCTGAAAGAGGCCTGTGTATGGTGTTATGAGCGCAGGCCAGAATGGATGTTCCTGCTCCCTGTATCTTGCTGAGCAGCTAATTAACCGTATTAGCGTGCTGAAAAAGCAGAGCTCTGGGTCCCGTATGGCCACACAAGCAGAAAACAACCTCTAATGCCTGTAATCTTGGTCATGGGTGATTTGCTAACATACAGGAGATCAGTAGTTGGAAAATTCCAGGATTTGTACAGCTTATGTTGTAATGTCATGAAATATGAGACACTATATATGTGACCCTGGACCACAAAACCAGTCTTAAGTAGCTCGGGTATATTTGTAGCAATAACTAACAATACATTGTATGGGTCAAATTTATCAATCTTTCTTTCATGCCAAAAATCAATAGGATATTAATTAAAGATCATGTTCCATGAAGATATTTTGTATATTTCCTACCATAAATATATCAAAACTTCATTTTTAATTAGTAATATGCATTGCTAAGAATTTCATTTGGACAATTTTAAAGGCGATTTTCTCATTTTTCTAGTTTTTTTTTGCACTCTAAGTTCCCAGATTTTCAAATAGTTCTCGTACTAGTATCTCTAGTATCTAGTAACTAGTATCTCGGACAAATATTGCCCCACCCTAACAAACCATATATCAATGGAAAGCTTATTTACTTATTGTTCAGATGATGTTTAAATCTCAATTTCAAAAAACTGACCCTTATGACTAGTTTTGTGGTCCATGGTCCCATATAGCGTTCACAATACTTATTAGGGAGTTCTGTAAAAAGAAAGAAAAAAATATATATATAAATACATAGACTTGGGGAATGGGGGAGGGGGATGGATGGATCAGGGGTGCCGGTACCCAATGGTACTTTTTCGGTACTTTACTCTCTGTATAATAACAAAAAAATTTATTTCAGTGAAAAAAAGTGTCCAAAACTCTCAATTTCAACATTTTGAACAATAGGGCCTTACAATCTTTTTGTTTCTTTTTTTCAGAAGTTTTTGTTTTAATTTTTCTGATAATCAAATGAAGGCATTAAACATTTATTTATTTTTAATCAAATGAAAATTAAACCCTTTTCTTTTCTGGCAAACTGTTAAAATTAATACATGGAAGTTTAAAATTTGTGTAAATATTCTATAAAAAAGTTTTAATAATAATTGTAGAATATTTTTCTACAATTAAGTGGTTAATCTGGTTATAATATTTATTTTTATCATTTAATTGTTTTATTTAAATTGGCCAGAAATATAATATATATAAAGACGTACATTATACCCTACAAAAGTAATAGAAGAGTAATATATTACTGTTACACGTTAAACTGTACTTTTATTTTGACAGGTTGCCGAGAAGTTACTGTGTGTTTATACAGTATGATATGATGCTTGTTTTCTCAAATGAAACGGTAAAATTCACATGAAGTGACTCTCACAGCAGCTCTGAAGATGAAGTTCATGTGTTCATGTCCTCATATAATGAGACGCAGAGGCCGAAAAATCACTGCGAGCCTCACATGTGCTTCAGTATTTGTGTAACGTTAGTAAACAAAACCATGTTTCCGCCATTCATAAATAACAGAGCCAAGCGGAACATGCAGGATTCATATCTAAACCGTCTTTTTGCATTTTAATATTCACAGACATTAGTCCATATTGCGATTCAAATTAAGTGACAGACCCAATTTTGATTTATTCATCAAAAAATTGACGAATTCCGTGGCATTTCGCGCATTAGAGTAAATTCCATTTTTATGAATGGACCCGCGATGCCGTCCGCGTTTTCGCATAGGAAAAATTGTAGACGCACGTCCATGTAAAGACAGAAATTACATGCCCTCGTGTAAATAAGATAAATAACATAAGACCATTTAGTTTGTTTAATAAAAGAACAAGGTATAGACCTGTTTTATAGGAAAGGTAACCTTAAATGAGTTTTGTTGTGATCTGGCGCTATACAGAAAAAATTAACTTGACCTTCAAGGGGGACAAACCCCTCTGACATGAAATATCATTGAGGAACTTAACATTTCAATAATCTAACACATTCGCAAGACAGTTACAGTTTGATGTCGCTTAATGGTCACACTGACATGCAGGTAAACAAATTAAATTTCTTTTTTTTAGTGGTCAAGTGTTTAAATGTTTATTTTACATTACTATGATTTAATTAATTAAGTTCAATAAGTTTTTATCAACTCACAAACCCATTGCAGCTCTTACATTAAGCCCAGTTTGAGAAACCCTGGTTTAATGTAAAGCTTAAAGAAGTCCACTTCCAGAACAACAATTCACAAATAATGTACTCACCCCCTTGTCATCCAAGATGTTCATGTCTTTCTGTCTTCAGTTGTGAGGAAATTATGGTTTTTAAGGAAAACATTTCAGGATTTTTCTGCATATAATGGACTTGATTGGTGCCCCCATTTTGAACTCCCAAAATGTAGTTTAAATGCAGCTTCAAAGGGCTCTAAACGATCCCAGCCGAGGAAGAAGAGTCTTATCTAGCGAAACGATCGTTCATTTTTTTCGGAAAAAAAAATTTGTATACTTTTTAAGCACAAAAGCTTGTGTAGTACAGGCTCTGGGATGCGTGTTCACGACGCTACGTACTATTGAATCACGTTGAAAGGTCATGCGAAACGTAGACCCAAAGCGAATGTGCAAAGACTAAGAAAGTGCAAGTAAGTCAAACGCTGTTTACAAACAAAACGGTACAACGATGTCGGATGGAGTTTTTTGCCATAGTCTACCTTTTTGAGCCACAGTACACAGACGATGAACTTAGACGTGATTTGTAGTAGTGATGGGAAGTTCGGATCATTTTACCAACTTGGACCTTTGAGTCTCGTTCAGCAAAATGAACAAATCTTTTTACGAGTCATTTCGTTCATTTTAGCAAAATCAGCATCACATGACAGCCCCATAAGATGAACGAACGACTCGAAAAACCCGAAGACTCGAAACAGGTGAACTAATTCCAGTACAGAACCTAATTGGATGTTGTGCATGCGCGATTGAACGAATCACTCCCTGAGTCAATATGTTCTTCCCGAGTCACATTAAAAATTCATTCAAAATGAATGAATCGTTCAAGAACGACCCATCACTAATTCGTAGCATCGTGGATGCGCATCCCAGAGCCTGTGCTACACAAGCTTTTGTGCTTAAAAAGTATACAAATTTTTATTTTTTGAAAAAAAAAAATTCGCTAGATAAGACCCTTCTTCCTCGGCTGGGATCGTTTAGAGCCCTTTGAAGCTGCATTTAAACTACATTTTGGAAGTTCAAAATTGGGGCACCAATGAAGTCCATTATATGAAGAAAAATCTTGAAATGTTTTCCTCAAAAACCATAATTTTTTTACGACTGAAGACAGAAAGACATGAACATCTTGGATGACAAAGGGGTGAGTAAATGTAAATGCATTTTATGACGCTGATATCAAAAATGGAATATAGTTGCTATTTTATATAAATATGATGTTGAATTCTGTTACTAATTACAGTTTTCATCATGTAATCTGTAATCAGTATGTAATTACAATTACATTTGTAACTACAATTTGTAATCTACCCAGCTCTGTTTGTTCATTTCTGATTATGTAGTGTAAATTAAATCTAAAATCTTACAAAAGAGAGTTTTTGCAGACATATTTTGTTGACATATTTGGGCACACAAGCATAAAATCTTCACAAATGATGTCAATAAAAGTTGAGTTTGCTGAAGATGTCATGTATTCAGAGCAGCAGACTAAGATTTTGCCAGCAGATGAAATGACCTTTGGTCCCCATTGAAAACTATGCACTGGGGTCAGAAAAACTATGATTTGTCTACAACTGGTCACAGCACTATGAGTGTCCACACCCCTAAACAATACCAAAGGCTCATTGTTCAAATATGATGATGTAATTGTTTAATCAACACGTCCACATCCACAAGAAAAGGAATAAACTAAAGTGGACAACTTATGCACAACCTTCATATTCATTTTGCTTTGTAGAGCTTTCTTGTAAAAGCTGTGGTCCCACTCCTCCTCTCTCACCCCAAAAATAAAAGTATATATCAAAAATAAAGCTAAATCCCACATTCACTTGGAAATAATGAATGTTATAATATGCCTGACACTGTAAAAGTACACTGGTTACTAGCTTTAGTCAGGATGATAACAACATGCATAAAAATACAGTGACCTTAAGTTCAGCTTTGTGTAATCCTTCATAACATAACATCATAAAATTATAAACAAAATCTACGTGCATGCACTTTCTGTACTTTATAAGTAGAATTACAGGATTTCCTAAGCTAGTTATACAAATGATATACTGTAAAACTATTTTACAGAATACTTTATCATTTTTAGACCAGCACCCCGTAAGCAAATATTTGATTAAGGAGTAACTACGTTATGAATTTACTAACATTGAATTTCTCAGACAATTCAAGTAGCACTCATGTCCATCTCAAAGGATCAATGATTGTTTGCTAAATCGTTTGCGTGGGAATTTTATAACAAATATGAAGCCAATGATAATTATGTGGGAATAAAAGAAATTCTTTGACTCTGAAATGGTATTTAAACACTGTCAGTCATGCGCACACACACATACCACACATACATTATGTGATTGACAGCTTGCTTTGTATTGAGTAAACTGATCTATTCTTTAAAGTCTTCTTGTTTATTTACTTTGAATGAAAAAAAAAAAAAACTCTGAACTGCTTGAGATCTTGTCTTCATTCTACATTCATTCCCACTGTACACTAATGTCATAACTACTTCCTTCAACTCTAATATAAACTAAACACTGACAACATTCACTGGAGAACAGAAGGACATAAACACCCTTACAGAAAAATCTTTGCCCTGATTACTTTGCTTCAAAATCTCAAGACCTCTATTTTAAATTCATTTGCAAATGTGTGCAACAAGGTCAAAATAAATGAGGGGTTGTGGCAAAAATGCCACCAAAATGAACAAAAATGCCCCATAAATTTAAGACAAAGGGCACAATTAAACACACATTACAACTTGAAATGTGAAAGTGAATGAAAAGTTTCAATTCGTGGAATTACATTTAGATTCGCTCATACTGCATTAGATTGCTTTTACATGCTGTTTTGTGCATCATTGAGCCTTATAACCAATCAAATGCATTTCTGTTGAACTTAGGAATGTACTGGCCAATCAGAGACTATTAGATTAGTCAGTGCTGAAAATGCTGGAGTGGTGATGAGTGTATATACTCGCTGATTCCCTCATCATAAACAACAAAGTGCAGATATGGTGTAGATAAAAGATACATTTTGCACACTGTAAAAAATGACCGTGAATTTAACGGTAAAAGACTGTAAAAATGCTACAGTAAAATCCTGTTAAATGGTTAACGGCAAATTCCCCTACTATATACGGTGAAGAAACTGTATAGGACATTAGTTGTAATTTTTACGATAGTGTATCATTTTTCAAAGTGAAAAAGAATGTAAAATTTACAGTGAATAACCATAAATTAACATTACCAGAATTACCTGCGTTACATTTCAAATGATGTTTTTTTGTTGAAATAACTAGGTTTATTCTTCGTTTTTTCTTATCAGTTTTGTACATTATGGTTGTATGTTACATGTAATGTTGTGCAATGAATGTTTATTGCATTATTTCAGTTTCACGTGTGTTATGATGGTGTTTAGTGTTTGTATCAATGACACTGTGCACCTCCTATATATGTTATTATTTAAAAACGGCTTGTGATTGGATTTGGTTCATCATGTGACTTTCTCATCACCACCTGCTTTAAGTGGTTATCAGTTACAAAGGTACAAAACAGATTTCAGTACTTCAACAGTTTGGTATATTAACACTATATCAGTTAATGAAATTACGGTATTTAACTGTAAATTTAAGTTAAAACTGTAAAACCTGAAACGTTGCTACCATATTTTTTACGATAAAATTCTGGCAACCATAGCTGCCAGTTTTTTAACGTACATTTTGCTGATTTTTTTTTTTTTACAGTGCAGCTTTAGTGATTATAACAGGAGTTTTAGCATAAATTGTGCTAGACTTGTCTAACACCATGGACCGACAGAATGTGACGTTCCCAAAACCAAACAAAAACTTTTTATATTGTTTTCTATATCTATTTAAATAATCATTATTACAATACAAAGAGCAATAATCTACAATAATGATTTTGTCATTAAATAGCCGCCCTGTGATTAAATAGCCACCCTGTGATTTTAAACAGTCTATTATTATTGACAACAGTTTAAAATATTGATTCAAGTAATTGGGTAAATTTAAGTATGTTTTTTAGAATAATAAGGTGATTATAAAAATTTCCCTCATAAATGTAAGAAATACCCCTGGAAATCAATTCCAGAAAGCAAATATTACCCCTTAATGAAGAAGTTAATTTCTGACCCTGGTGTGCAGGCAGTGTTACACATTCAGGTGTTTGTTCTTCAGCACAATAGCATTAGAACCACAGCCCTAAAACAGGGTTGTGCCATACCTTTAGAAGTCTAAAAAAGGGCAGGGCCCTTCATCTTCTCCACTAACTAACAACTACCCTCAAACAGTCCTGTCAATGCATGCTGTACACTAGGTGAACTGCTATCTGGAAAACAGTGAAACATATATTTCTGCAAGTAAACCGCAGATCAGGTAAGTGCAAGCCTGCAGTTGTTAACCTTTAATGTTTACATGGAGAGAAACTTTGCATCATTGTAAATACAATGCAGAAACGTGCTGTTTTTGGATATACGAAGCATTATACTGTATAATTCTGCTAAACTAGACTATTTTTATATTGGCACATGGATTTTTCAAGATATTTCTGTAACATACTAAAAGTAAACAGCATGTTTTTAAAGCAATAAGTTGTTCTGAATCTTCAGTCACACGCTAAAACTGATTTCACAATACCTACAGGAGAGCTCAAATATTTAATTTGTAATCCTAACAGAAACACAAGAAGTACTGTATAGGAGCCCATGGATGATTGCAAATTATTTAGAGTTGATTAATTATCTTTCAAGAACATTTTAATGCATTTTATTCAATAAATATTACATATACCAACTATCAGACTGTCAAAGGCTCAATATACCTGACAGGGGTGGGAAGCCTGAAAGCATTTAAGAAAAAAAAAAAAAAAAACACTTGAAGAAAGGAAGGCCTGTTGTTTAGGCCTGTTCCATTCACTGTGTTAGTTTTGGAAAGATATTAAAAACTTTATTGCAACTGAAAACACATCTTAAGCCTGTTTAGCTACACTAGCAGCCAGAAAAGACACCTTGTTCAAACTTGTTGATCTGCACTACAACATATCAAACATCAAAACACAACCATGTTATTCTTCTGTGTGTTCTGCATATATGTTAAAACCAAAACCCTCAGTTAATCTCAGTTCGAAGTTCAATCTGTTAAAATCACCCCTGATCATGATGTCAGGTTACTCAAACTATTGATTTTGGCAGTATTGTTAAGTGAAGGAACACTGTGACCTGTTTAATTAACGGCTTCTCTCGCTCTTAAGTATCAGTTAGGATTATTTATTTCTCACTGTAACGTCCCGTTATTGTTAATTAGAGCAGGGTGGTACTAACCCCCTTTCAAATGTGAAACATTCCTTTACCTGTGGTTAAGAGTGGGGTTTAAAGAGCCTAATTGTGGTTTGCACAAAACTTGCGTAATTTTGTTTTTAAAGTTTTAGTTGGAGGGTGTGTCATGTAACATGTCAATGCTGGCATCTGTATAATGACAGAATGACAGATGAATGACATATTAATTTTCACCAGAATACCACTGAGTTTGATTGTTCTCAAGGCATTTGACATCAACAAAATTTATGGGAAGAGTTTCCTCCTCCCTTTAATGAGTTTGTTTACTTTGCTTATTATCTTCATTGTGAATAATTCACATTTACCATTGCCGTTTATACACTGCTGCATTCACAAGTTTAGTGTCTGATCATTAAAAACTGTGAAAAGTGTTGATGGTGTAATACTGTTCACATGCTACATGACATACAGTACATACTGTACATAAATACACAGTGTGCTTCAATGCCATCTAGACCTGATGCCTGGATAAGTGCTTGAAGGAAAGTGCAGGTTAATAGCCTGGGCAGAGCGAGGTTTATGGAAAATGTTTATGCACCTAAACGATCCTTTTATTTTAAGTGCCTTCTGTTATGGGAAACTAGAAATGTATGCCTTTCTCAGAAGAAAGGAGGTCATGAAAGCATCATCGCTGCTGGTATCAACAACATATAAGCATTTCTGTCTATTGTATAATATTGTTAAATACATAAAACTGTTTACAAAATTGTGGGACTATCACTTTTAGAATAATACCACATCTGCAGATATTTATAACCATATTATTTTCACTGATCTTTTTTTGGATCTATCGAAGCCCACGTTTCCATGTTGGTCTTATTGCAGGCAGTGTAAGTCAACCCCTTCAGATCAATAGAGTGCCTCGTTTTACAGGAAGCAACAGAAGCAGGTAGACTGTGTGGATCCTGTGGGAATATCTGCCAGGAAATCTTGCACACAGAAATTTTGTTTTAGACTCTGCCTTCTTTGCACATAAAAAAAGTTTTGCTCTGGAGATAGACTTACAGATAGACTCTCCAATTAGTGTAAACTAAAACAGCAAATACAGAAAGTATAGACTGCATGCATGACTAACAGGCTCTAGGCATTTAGATTGGATTCTTAAAGGGAAGCCCGGGTATTACGACTTGCATGGCTTAATATAACGTAAATAATGTCTCTTAGTGAAATATGTAGTAGGAGACCCATGAAAGATTTACGTTATTTAAAAAATTTACTTGTTTTATACATATTTTGGACTTTAAGGGGTGCCATTATTTCGATGACAAAATGGTTGCACTTGGTGAGATACTGGCGCTATGCTACTTTTATTGCAACACAGCTCGGAATAAGCAACTCTAAAAATAAAATACTGATAGAACGCCACATTGTGCGGCTTTTGGTTTTAATTTTCAGCCAAAGGCCAACAAGAGAATTGACGCAAGTCTTCCCTGCCTTCCTAGTGATAAGAAGAAGAGATTAAACCTGCAAACAGTGCTGAAAGGGCCCTCGCACCCGGGCTCACCACCACCCGGTGGCTTTAGCAAAACAGCAAATGATGGGCAATATGCATTTAAAGTG
The DNA here is from genome assembly GCA_012976165.1 of Labeo catla. Taxonomy (NCBI): domain Eukaryota; kingdom Metazoa; phylum Chordata; class Actinopteri; order Cypriniformes; family Cyprinidae; genus Labeo; species Labeo catla. The sequence goes on from VONZ01000935.1 coordinate 151,073, forward strand.
GTAAATATAGAGGGAATATATCAAAGTCATTTATATGTGCCAAACTTCCTGCCTCCAGCTAGTGGTCCTATGACTATAACTGAATATTGGCATGTAGATGTGTTCAGGCCAGCACTTTTATAAAAAAAAGTTTGGTGCAGATTGAACATGGTATGTTTGAGTTAGTGCAAAGCATGACGTATCCTGTTGCCAACAGGTGGTGCTATGATTATCACTGAATATTGGCCTTTAGGTGTCTTCAGACCAGGACTCTTACTAAATGTGAAGTTTGGTACAGACTGGACATTGCATGTTTAAGTTAGTGTAAAACAAGTAATTTCCTGTTGTCAGCAGGTGGCGCTATGATTATAACAGAATATTGGTCTTTAAATGTGTTCAGGATTCTTTCGAACGTGTGAAGTTTGGGACAGATCAGTCATTATGGCTGAGCTACAACACCATGGCAAAACATTGAACTTTGTCAGGCCACGGACACGCCCTTCAACGAAAAATCAAGATCTTCACAATTTAACACTGCAAAGGCCTTTAGAGTAGGACTTTGTTATATCATAAAACATGTCATTTCCTGTTGCCAACAGGTGGCGCTGTGGCTATAACTGAATATGTGCACGGGTTTAGAACAGGACTCTTATCAAAAGTCAATTTTGGTGCAGATTGGACATTGTATGCCTTAATTATAACAACTTCCTTTTTCAAGGCGAAACATCAAAGTTTGTCTGGCCGCCAGGGACACACCCTTCAATGAAAACTCTTCGCAATTTAACGTCACAAAGGGCTTTAGATTACACTGACCAAATTTGGTGTTGATCTGTTTAAATCTCTTGGAGGAGTTTCTTTAAATACACTGCCTACAAAAACTTGCAGAAAAAATTCAAAATAACAGACTTCCTGTTGGGTTTCAGACTTTGTACCAGGGGACTTGTTTGTAGGTACTGGTTTGTTACATATGTCTGCTGAACTTCGTACGTGTATGTAAAACATAGCTCGTGGGGCTCAAGGGGCACCCACTTCTGAAACCCATATCAGATGTAAATCTTCACAAATCACAACTTGGCATGTGTGCAAAGTTTCATGAGTTTTCGAGCATGTTTAGGCCTTCAAAAATGCAATTTTTGGAGAAAAAGAACCTGAGCGATTCAAATAGGGTCCTCGTAACACCGGTGCTCAGGCCCTAAAATGAACTGGAAGATGCCTGTGGATGAATAATATTTCCTATAGACCCACGTCTTTGTTGTCTCCATCTTAGCCCTCATGCCTTTGAGGCTTTAAGTACACCACAGCTACTGAAAACTCTCACAAATGGCTGAGACAAGAAACGCTAGATTGTGGGGACAAATCGACAGTACGGCATTTAGTTTAAGCCTACGCTTATATCCAATGCCACCTGTACGCTCTTTCAGTCACTGTGGTCATCGTATCATTATTTTATTTTCTGAGTTGTGTTGTGGTAAAAATAGCAACAGTTGGCACCAATAGCTCATCGAGTACAACCATTTCACGTCATCAAAATAATGCCGCCCCCCATAGTCCAAAATATGTATAAAATGATGTGGAATTTTTAAACAATGTAAATCTTTCATGGGTTTTCTACTATTTTAGTAAGAGACATCATTTACATTATATTAAGCCATACAAGTCTTAATACCCGGGGTTCCCTTGAAATTTAGGTCATATGCACAGACAACACAATGCACCTGAAACAATTTCAAGTCCCATATGAGCTTTTCGCTTACAGTCAGATGTGAAACCTACGTATCCACATACCATAGTGTGACCTTTAAATGCTTATTCTGCCTTTTTCATCACAACAGGAGAAGGGCGAAGGCTGAAAGGACCAGAACAAGACACAGATGATGATTTAGTGAGTATCACTCAGTACAGCACATTCAGCAAATAAACAATACACGTGTTACATGGTCTCTCGGTTCTGAACCAATTAATTGTTTAAACAGTCCTTAATTGGTATTTAATATAATAGGTATGTGAAGAGCCTGAAGTTTTAGAGGAGGAAAGGCCTCGTCCTCAGGGGTCCTCTCCTGTTGAGGAATTCCCCACCACAGAGAAATACGAAAAAAAGGTGAGCACTATATTACACAAAACCCATAAGTACAGTATAATAACCCAAATTCAGAACTGTGTAATGCTGTATTTGATCATCTAACTATTATCTATATAATATACCACTTGCCAGGCTGAAGGTGACTTCTATGACTCACCCGCCAAGGGTTCCAAAAAAAGCAAAAAGATTGGTTTCGGCTCGCTGTTTGACAAGCGTTCCGCTGCCAAGATGAATCAAACAGAGGTCTGACACACCTAAAGTTCTCTCTAGTGAAGAAAACAGATGATTAGAAATGTAAATACTTGGAGAAAATGAATCAATTTGTAATTTACTTCGCATTCTGTTTCAGGATGTGCAAAGTGATCAGTCAGAAGTAATAGTGAAGACTGTAAAAGAAGTCTGTGCTGAGGGTTTGGTTGTAAGTGGAGGAAAAGACGGCATCTTCATCAAGGAAGTAAAACCAGAGTCGCCTGCCTCAAAGCATTTAAGCGTGAAAGAAGGTGAGATTTCCATTATAGCACATTTTACAGAACATTTCAGAAGTGAGAATACAGCTAAATTTGTTCTATCTTTTCTTTCCATCTGGCCCCTCAGGTGATCAAATACTTAGTGCAACAGTGTACTTTGATAATGTGTCATATGAAGACGCCCTCCAGATTCTTGAGCATGCTCAACCATATAAAGTGGCATTCTGTCTAAAACGCAAACCACCAAGAACCCAGGAAGATGCTGAGACGATGAGGCCGGATATAACTATTGTAATTATAATATTGTTCATTATATACAGAATACCGCAAAACTTCTTCAGAGGTTTCATTGACATTATATCTGCTTCATCAACATTTGCAGGGCGAGGAGGCTGAACAAGAAGAGGAAGGAAGAGGACCAGAGATGAGAGGTCGAAGAAAGATAAAAAAGCAACATGATCGCATCTCTTGGCCCAAATTCCCCACCTTTAGCAAAGGTCGCAGGGCGAATTTTAAAAGATCTCACAGCACGTCAGAAGCAGAGGAACAGAGAACATTAGAGATCAGTCCGCCGACAAGTGACACAGAGTCTCCTCTTAAGTCTCCTTTAAAATCCCCAGATGGAAAAGACAAGAAAAAGATGCACAAAATGAAACTTAAGAAGCGGATGCCAGGCCGCAGGAGCAAATCTGTTGAAGAAACCCAAGAAAACGAACAGGCGCTTGCAGCACACACTATGGAGGTCATGGACAATCAAATTATTATGAATATAACCGAAGAGCAAGTGCCAGTGATTAATCTGATAGAGAGCCCTAAGATATTGAATGAAGCTGAAAATACTGACTCAGCTAAAACAAGAAATGAATATACATTCCCAACTTTTCCAGAAGCTGAATCACTGCATAAAGCTGAGCTCATCAGTGTGGACACCACATTGAAGACTTCTGATATTACAGTCGCTCTTGGAGATGATGGCAAAGAAAGGAGAGAGACATCAGAAATAAAGGTTAGCATTCCAGGAAAGGATAAATATGAAATAGAAATAGACAGCCAATTAAAATCCTCCACAAGTGGAATAAGAACTTTGGATCCATCAACATTCGACAATATTTTGGACAGTCCTAACGTAATGTCACAAACGGAGCCAGTTGGACTTCAAGTTGATTCCGATAGCAAACCAATAAACAAAGAGATGTTAGAAAAGACCCAAGAGTTGGGAAAAACAGACATGGCCGTACCTAAAGTTGACATTTCTCTTGACATGCCAGAGCTAGGACCAATAAGCAAATCCCCAAAAATTGGCAGCGACAGGGAAAAGAAAGAAAGAAACATTCTAGAAACAGAAAGTTACGGAATTCGAACCAGAGGTCCACTGGCAGACATAGCCACATCAAAGAGTCATTTTTCAAATACAGTAAACAAACTAGACTTTACATCCGACACTTTTATTTTTGAGACTCAAACAAGAGAGGATGTGTCCTCAGCAGACACAAAGAAACCGATCACTCCTACACCTGTTATATCCCAGCCAAAATCACATGCTCTGGATGTGGACAGAACCAAGAAGAGTGCTGGAGCTAGCACGGACATTGAATCAAAATTTAAACTGCCTAAAGTAGATGTCTCCGAATTCGACCACCAAGAATCAGTAACTGTAAAACAGAAAGACCCAACCAAAGTGCCTCTCTTGAAGCGAGAGGAAATTGAGATTCCTGGCATGGAGGACAAAGAACCAAAAGCCAAAGTTAAGTCTCCTAGAATTAAGGAGCAAAAAGTTGAGAAGGTCATAAATATCTCAAAAGCAGAAAAAAAGCAAGCGCGGGGGAAAGCTGAAGAGTTTAATGTTGAAGATGTAAAGGAAGCAGTATCGAAATTCCCTGCCTTCAAATTACCTGAGAGAGACATCACTGGAGTCCTTGTACAGAGAGAGGTCACAATCATGGAAATGAAGTCAGACAAGACTGGCACGACACCTAAAGGATCCCCTTGTAAGATTTCGAGCATGAGCACAGAAATAAACATTACGTTTCCTGACACAATAGATAAAGAAAAGCAGAGACTTTCTCCTGTTGCAACAAAAGATCAAGCCTTCGTATTACCGAAAATTGAACAAGTGCATCTTGACGAAATGGTTATAACTGATAGAAAAACAGACCACCAATCCAAAACTGGCAAAATGTTAACAAGGGATGATAAGATAAGTGCATCTCCAGATATAAAATTCAAACTTCCAAAGCGTGAAGACATTGAAATACCAGGAATGGAAGCCACTGAACAATCAATTAAACCGCAAAAAATCGGAACAGCCAAAGATACAGACACTCAAGACGAGGCTGTGAAAGACTATACTGGTACAGATACCAAAGCTGAGAAAAATGTGCATGAAAAGAAATCAAAGAAATCAAAGGTATCATTGCCAAGTTTTGGAATCATGACACCCGACATTCGCTTCACAGGAATTGCGATTGAATTACCAATAAAGACCACGTCATCTAAAAGCGATAGTGGTGCAATCAAGGAGATGAAAACTGAAGCAAAAATATCTCTTGATGAAGACCATATCAAAAAATCTCCTGCAGAAGCAACATTTGAAAAATCTCAAAAAGTACATGATATAGAGGGTGATCAAATGCTCCATCATGATGTTGTTAAGGAAACCTCAAAACAAGATGCTGAAGGAGAACTTAAGGCTGACATCAAAAGCAAAGACACAGATTCCTCTCCACAGAAAAAGAAACTGACGAAATTAAAAATGCCCAAAATTGGAGGGAAAATGAAAGGAACAGCTGAAGTCACTACAAAAGAGGATGATACAGTGCAAGAAAATGACATAATGGAGGTTGCATTAGATTCTGAGAAGAGAACATCTGAGACCGATCCCAAAGCATATAGTGCAGAAACAGACAAAAACTGGAGTAAATTAAAAATGCCAAGTATAGATGTTTCTGTTCCAAAAATAAAAATCCCTAAGGCAGAGGGAAAATCAAAGCAGGAGGAAACTGGGCTCTCAAAGCCTGAGGCTGCTGAAGGTGTTGAGGATGCTCAAGAGGAGAGTGGATTTAGACCGATGAAGTTTGGTATTTCAAAGGAGAAGAAAGAGGAAGGGGGTCTGTTACCAGATGAATCTGAAAAATCCACCATCAAGGTTAGTGGAAAAACTGAAGTAGAGCCATCTGAACTTTCACAAGATGAAATAAAAGAAGCAGAGTCTAAAATGAAGAAAAGGAAAATATCATTCCCCAAATTTGGATTCTCTAAATCAGATACTAAAGTATCTGCTACAGTGCAAGAAACTAAAGTATCTGATGTTGACATAACTCTCCAAGCCACAAAACATGAAGCTGATGGGACAGAACTAGATGTTGAAAGTAAGACCACAGATGTAGAGGCTGAGTTAAAGGATTCAACACATTCTCCCACAAAATTTAAACTTCCCACAATTAAGCTTCCCAAATTTGGAGTCTCATTTCCCAAGACAACTGATGCTGGGGCCGATATGCAAGCGCATGATGTCAGCACAGATGAAACTACAATGGATGTTAAACTGCCAGAAGCTAAACTATCTGTAGAAGCAACAGCACTATCTGATATGAAAGGCCCGGAAATGACTTTTAGTGTATCCAAACCCGAAGTTGACTCGTCTCTGCCTGAGGGAAAAACAGAAATCAAAGGTTTTCAGAAAAAAGAAATAAAGTCATCTGGGGAAATTTCATTTTCTAAACCAGATACTGATGCTAGTCTGACTGACCATGATGCTGCATTTTCAAAACAAGACATCAAAGCTGCAGGAGTTGATGTCAGTCTTCCACAGGTTGCTTTATCAATTCCAGAAGGTTCCATGGAAATAAGAGCGCCTGATGTGAACCTCACAATTTCAAAGGATGAGGATGAACATAAAGATCTAACACATGGTGGTACACCAGTAAAGTTTAAACTTCCCTCTATCAGCTTACCAAAGTTTGGTGGAAAGTCCTCTAAAACACCTAAAGACATGCCAGTTATCGATATAGATATTGAAGAACCTGATGTAAATCTTCCAGAAACACAAATAAGCTTGAGACTGAAAGATGAAGCACCATCAGTTGATGTCAAAGATTCTTTCGAGACTACAGAAGGTCAGTTTGTTAGTGTAGATATGAAGGCTGAAGAAGCAAAGCTTAAAGGACAAGAGGTTACCGTTACACTGCCGAAATTTGGCATTAGCCTTCCAAAGGTTGAAGCCCACAAGGCAGTGGATAGTAAGGATAAAGAATCAACTACAGACACCAAAGAATCAAATGCAGAGTCTGAACAGGCTGAGAAAGATCCTAGATCTCCAACAAAAATGAAACTTCCTACAATTAAATTCCCAAAATTTGGAGTCTCAATTCCAAAATCAGCAGATGCAGTCTCTGACAATCAAATGCCTGAAGTCACCAAAGGTGAACATACCATGGAAATTAAAGCACCAGGAACCGAAATGACTTTGGAGACTGAAGGTGTACTCACATCAGTTGAAGGACCAGATGTAAAAATTAGTGTGTCCAGTCAAGAGTTGAAGAAACCCTCAATCAGTGTCGATCAGCCAAAGGTGGAAGGCAGTATTTCTTTACCAGAGGCAAAACTTGGTGAATTGTCAGCTAAAGCAGAATTATCACAAGGCAAACAAGAAAGCAAAATTGATCAGGAAGTTGACACGGGTATGAAAATGAAAAAAACAGGCTTTTCACTTCCTAAATTTGGACTTTCTAAACCAGATATCAAGGCCCCAGAAACTGATGTCAGTCTTGCACAAGTTGATACCTCTAAACCAGAAATTGTCCATGCTGAGAAAGATCCAAGATCTCCAACAAAAATGAAACTTCCTACAATTAAATTCCCAAAATTTGGAGTCTCAATTCCAAAATCAGCAGATGCAGTCTCTGACAATCAAATGCCTGAAGTCACCAAAGGTGGACATACCATGGAAATTAAAGCACCAGGAACCGAAATGACTTTGGAGACTGAAGGTGTACTCACATCAGTTGAAGGACCAGATGTAAAAATTAGTGTGTCCAGTCAAGAGTTGAAGAAACCCTCAATCAGTGTCGATCAGCCAAAGGTGGAAGGCAGTATTTCTTTACCAGAGGCAAAACTTGGTGAATTGTCAGCTAAAGCAGAATTATCACAAGGCAAACAAGAAAGCAAAATTGATCAGGAAGTTGACACGGGTATGAAAATGAAAAAAACAGGCTTTTCACTTCCTAAATTTGGACTTTCTAAACCAGATATCAAGGCCCCAGAAACTGATGTCAGTCTTGCACAAGTTGATACCTCTAAACCAGAAATTGTCCACGCTGAGAAAGATCCAAGATCTCCAACAAAAATGAAACTTCCTACAATTAAATTCCCAAAATTTGGTGTCTCAGTTCCAAAATCAACAGATGGAGACAATCAAATGCCCGACGTCACCAAAGATGAACCTACCATGGAAATTAAAGTACCAGAAACCGAACTGTCTGCAGAGCTACCATTATTAACTGAAATGAAATCCCCACATATTATTCTCAGTGTTTCCAAACCCGAAGTTGACATATCTACCCCAGAGGCTATTGATGCACACTCTGAAAAGAAAAAAGAAAAAGTATTGTCTCCAGAGATTTCTAAACCAGAGATTAAGATGAGCCTTGAAGGCCATGGTCTTGATCAAGATACAGCTTTAGAAGATTTGAATGTGCAAGCCAAGAAACTTGAGGCGGAAATGAAACTTCCTTCAGGTTCAGTAGATGAAGTCGTCCTGGAGGCTAAACAAAAGGAAAGTGAATTCAAACTTAAAAAACGTAAAATATCTTTTCCGAAATTTGGCTTTTCCAAATCTGACACTAAGGTTCCTGATGCTGACACCAGTCTTCAAAAAGAAGGAATATCTGTGCCTGACACTGAGATCAAAGAGACTGAAGTGACAATTCCTGCTCCAGAGCTTGAAGTCCAGTTAAAAGAAAAAAGTACTTCTGGTTCTCCATCTAAATTCAAACTTCCAACAATTTCTCTGCCTAAATTTGATATTTCCATTTCAAAGACTGGGGAAGAATCTATTACAAAAGCTGAGGATGATGCACAGTCAGAAATAAAGGCAGCATCATCACAAGATAAAGACACTGGACCACAAGGTACAGAACCATCTAAATCAACTTTCGAAACTCAACTGGTGGATGTTGAAATTAAAACTAAAGACACTGATCCTGGAAGTCAAGGGAGTAGATTTATGATGTCCAAATTTGATTTTTCATTTCCAAAGATAAAGGGACCAGAATTCAAAAAAGGTGCATCAAGAACAGATGCAGAAAAAACAGAGGGTTCACTGAAACATGACAAAGAGAGTGCTGAGGGAACAGCAAGCATACCTGGGACATCTGTGAATATGGAGGTTACAATGAAAAAAACAAAAATGCCAAGCTCAGAGCACGAAGTTTCTAAACAAGACATTAAAGCTCCAAAGATTAAACTTGAGAAGGGAGATACATCTATGGGAGTAAGTGAAGTGGATGTGAATCTTGAGTCTGACTTGAAAATTCAAACAACAGAGATGTTAAAAGATGATTCAACCATGGGAGGATCACCAAGCAAATTCAAACTTCCTACTTTCAAACTACCCAAATTTGGAAGTTCATCTTCCAAAGGCAAAGCTGAAATAACAGATTTGAGGGGTGAGGAAATTATTTTGGAGACTGAAGATGTTATAGTCACATCAGTTGAAGGGCCAGATGTAAAAATCAGTGTGTCCAGTCAAGAGTTGAAGAAACCCTCAATCAGTGCCGATCAGCCAAAGGTGGAAGGCAGTATTTCTTTACCAGAGGCAAAACTTGGTGAACTGTCAGCTAAAGCAGAAGTATCACAAGCCAAACTAGACAGCAAAATTGATCAAGAAGTTGATTTAAAAGACACAAGTATGAAAATGAAAAAAACAGGCTTTTCACTTCCTAAATTTGGATTTTCTAAACCAGATATCAAGGCCCCAGAGATTGATGTTAGTCTTCCACACGTTGATACCTCTAAACCAGAAGGTGATGTGAAAATAAAGGAACATGGTATGAATATCACAGTTGTTGAGGATGATCAAAAAGATCCAACAAAATTTAAACTCCCCTCAATCAGCATCCCAAAGACTGGAGGACAAGCTACGAAGGAAGAGATAACTATGCCAGGTGTAGATGTAGCTGTTAAAGGACCTGAAGTGAGTGGTCCAGATGCACAAATAAAAATATCAGGTGAGGCCCCAACAGTAGATATAAAGGGACCTCATCTAGCCACAGAGGGTCAATCTGTAAGTGTGGATTTAAATGTTGAAGATGCTGAACTTGGAGGGCAGGGGGGAAAGTTTAAGATGCCAAGGTTCGGTATTGGCCTTCCTAAAGTAAAAGGGTTTGATTTAAGTACATCCAAGTCAGAGGATATAACTGAAGTACAACAAATTGATATCAAAAAGCCAGAGATAACAACTGAGGGGATGGTTCACCCACCAGATTCTAAAGGTCTAGATGTGCAGATGAAGACATCAGCTGAATTTGGGTTTACTAAACCAGAATTAAAAGCCCCTGAAGTTGATGTAAGCATTCAAAGAATGGATATCGCCATACCAGAAGGCAGTCTGGACATAGAAGGAGCAAATGTGGATATTAAAGTGTCAAAGGCGGAGTCTGACCAAAAAGGTTCAACAATTTTTGGATCTCCAACAAAGTTCAAACTCCCAACAATAAGCCTCCCGAAATTTGGTGTTAAATCACAAAAAGCAGCATCAGACATTAATGTGACTGATTCAGAACTAGAGGGAACAAATATAAAGACAGACATTTCTAAACCTGATGTGAAATTAGAAATGCAGCCACCCAGTACCGAAGCTAAAGTTGAAGGGAGTGTAGACGTGCCTGAGGTTGATTCCAAAGGAGTGCAAATAAAAGTGAAGAGACCGAGCTTTTCATTCCCCAAGTTTGGGTTTTCTAAACCAGAGACTGCAACTCCAGAAGTTAATGTCAGTGTACCAAAGGCTGAAGTATCCATACCAGAGGTCGATGTACCTGTAAAAGTTCAAACAGCAGAAGTCACACTTCATGGAGGAGAGGTTGAACAGAAAGATCTAACGATTGTTACTTCACCAACCAAATTTAAACTGCCAGAAGTTAACTTGCCAAAATTTGGAGTCAAAACTTCAAAAGGTACAGTAAGTTCACCATCTGCAGATAAGGACATCAAAGGAATAGAAATTACTCCTCATGAACCAGACATCAAGGTGTCAGGTCAAACACCAAAAATTGACTTGGATGTAAAAGAAATAGAGACCGGTATACATGCCACAATAAGGGAAACTGATGTTCATCTCCCGGAAGGAAAAGTAATACTACCCCAAACTGATGTTGACGTTCATGGCATATCCATTGAAGGCAAAGCAGATATGCCTGAAGTTGACTTGAAAGGACATCAATTGAAACTGAAGAAGCCAGGCTTTTCACTTCCAAAATTTGGTTTTTCAAAGCCAGATATTAAGGGGCAAGACGTTGATGCCAGTCAACCAAAGGTGTCAGGTCAAATACCAAAAACTGACTTTGATGCAAAAGAAATAGAGACCGATATACATGCAACAATAAAGGAAACTGACGTTCATCTACCAGAAGGAAAAGTAATATTACCCCAACCTGATGTTGATGTTCAAGGTTTATCCATTGAAGGCAAAGCAGATATGCCTGAAGTTGACTTGAAAGGGCATGAAGTGAAACTGAAGATGCCAAGTTTTTCACTTCCAAAATTTGGTTTTTCAAAGCCAGATATTAAGGGGCAAGATGTTGATGCCAGTCAACCAAAGGTATCAGGTCAAATACCAAAAACTGACTTAGATGCAAAACAAATAGAGACCGATATACATGCAACAATAAAGGAAACTGACGTTCATCTACCAGAAGGAAAAGTAATATTACCCCAACCTGATGTTGATGTTCAAGGTTTATCCATTGAAGGCAAAGCAGATATGCCTGAAGTTAAGCTGAAAGGGCATGATGTGAAACTGAAGAAGCCAGGCTTTTCACTTCCAAAATTTGGTTTTTCAAAGCCAGATTTTAAAGGTCAAGACATTGATGCCAGTCAACCAAAGGTGTCAGGTCAAATATCACAAATTGACTTTGATGCAAAAGAAATAATCACAATAAGGGAAACTGATGTTCATCTACTGGAAGGAAAAGTAATACTACCCCAACCTGATGTTGACACTCAAGGCATATCCATTGAAGGCAAAGCAGATATGCCTGAAGTTGACTTGAAAGGGCATGAAGTGAAACTGAAGATGCCAGGCTTTTCACTTCCAAAATTTGGTTTTTCAAAGCCAGACTTTAAAGGTCAAGACATTGATGCCAGTCAACCAAAGGTGTCAGGTCAAATATCACAAATTGACTTTGATGCAAAAGAAATAATCACAATAAGGGAAACTGATGTTCATCTACTGGAAGGAAAAGTAATACTACCCCAACCTGATGTTGACACTCAAGGCATATCCATTGAAGGCAAAGCAGATATGCCTGAAGTTGACTTGAAAGGGCATGAAGTGAAACTGAAGATGCCAAGCTTTTCACTTCCAAAATTTGGTTTTTCAAAGCCAGATATTAAGGGGCAAGATGTTGATGCCAGTCAACCAAAGGTATCAGGTCAAATACCAAAAATTGACTTAGATGCAAAAGAAATAGAGACCGATATACATGCAACAATAAAGGAAACTGACGTTCATCTACCAGAAGGAAAAGTAATATTACCCCAACCTGATGTTGATGTTCAAGGTTTATCCATTGAAGGCAAAGCAGATATGCCTGAAGTTGAGCTGAAAGGGCACGATGTGAAACTGAAGAAGCCAGGCTTTTCACTTCCAAAATTTGGTTTTTCAAAGCCAGATTTTAAGGGGCAAGATGTTGATGCCAGTCAACCAAAGGTGTCAGGTCAGATACCAAAAATTGACTTTGATGCAAAAAAAATAGAGACCGATATAGATGCCACAATAAAGGAAACTGATGTTCATCTACCAGAAGGAAAAGTAATACTACCCCAACCTGATGTTAACATACAAGACATATCCATTAAAGGCAAAGCAGATATGCCTGAAGTTGACATGAAAGGGCATGATGTGAAGCTGAAGAAACCAACCTTTTCACTTCCAAAATTTGGTTTTTCAAAGCCAGATATCAAGGGGCAAGACGTTGATGCCAGTCAACCAAAGGTAGATATGTCTATGCAAGAAGGCAACATACCTGTTAAAGTTGAAGGTGCAGAAATTACCATCAAAGATGAAGTAAGCAAACATGGAGATACAACAAAATTTAAGATGCCCTCAATTAACCTTCCAAAGTTCGGATTTAAATATCCAAAAGCTACAGCTGATATTCCAGCAGCTGAAGTAGATATCAAAGAACCTGAAATCCCTCTCCCAGAAAAAGCAGAGGTACAAACCACTGTCACAAAAACAAACATAGATATTAAAGGGCCATCTGTTGATGTGGACATTAAGGTCAAAGAGATTGACACTGATGGGACGGGGAGTAAGTTCAAGTTGCCAAATTTTGGAACTGGCGTGCTAAAAGTAAAGGGGACAGAGATGGAGGGTAAAGAAATAAACATAAAGACTGACCTGCTATGCGAAGAAAAGGTAAATGTACAACAGCCCAGTGTTGAAATTCAAAATGTGACCATTGAGGGAAAAACAGATAAAGTTGACTCCAAAGGGCTGAAAGTGAAACTTCCCACATTGGGATTTTCAAAACCAGATCTCAAGGCTCCCGAAGTTGATGTTAGTCTACCCAAAGCTGACTTGGGCACATCAGTGGGAAATGTTGATGTTTCAGGGCAATCTGCAGATATTAAATTACAAGAACAAGAACCTGATTTGAAGGAGGACACTTTTGGCTCTCCAACAAGATTTAAACTTCCAACAATCAGTCTCCCAAAATTTGGAACTAAAGCATCAAAGGATACAGTGGATATACCTACGGCACATGTGGACATCAAAGTTCCCGAAGTAAGCCTTCCTGACAAGGCGCTTAACATATCAGGAGAAGTGTCAAGTGTTGAAATGAAAGGCCCAACAGTTGAAGATCCATCCATTGAGATAAACATTAAGGGAGGTGATAAAGAGCAACAAGAGGGCAAATTTAATGTTCCAAAATTTGGGATTGCTCTTCCAACAATTAAAGGTCCAGACAGTGACCAAGGGCTTAAGAAAGCTCTGCCTGAAACAGAAGTGAAAATGTCAGGGGGTGTACCATCTATAGACAAGAAAGAGCTAAAGTTACCCAAAGGATCAGTGGATGTGGAGGTTAAAGAACCTGAACTTGAAGTAGAAAAAAGTAAAATCAAACTACCACAGTTTGGAATTTCCCTACAAGGATCAAAAAGTCCAGAAATTGACATAAGTGTTTCAAAAGCAGAGGTTCCTCAAACTGAGGTTAAAGAAGGTGGAAAAGATCTTGTGGTTGACGAACCAGCAGATGTAACTGATATGAGTTCTAAGGGACTAAAAATGAAGAAACCAAGCTTTGGATTTCCAAAACTTGGATTTTCAAAATCAGATGGCAAGGCCCAAGATACTCAAGGCAGTGAATTGGCAGCAGATATATCCTTGCCAGAGAGCACTATAGAAATAGGAGAAACTGAGAAAGAGGGCAAAACTGAAATAACAAGTCCACAATTTGGCTCACCAACAAAATTCAAACTCCCAACAATAAAATTACCCAAATTTGGAGTTTCCACTCCAAAGGCCTCTAGTGATGCAGCAAAGGCTGATTCTGAAACCAAGGACAGTAAAGTTAGTTCTGTGGATTATGAGATAGAGACATCAAAGGTGGATCCATCAGGTGACATCAAAGGCAAAACTGCAGAGATTGAAACCCCATCTACTGATATTAACATAAAAGAAAAAGAGCTTCATCAAGAGGGACAGGAAATGAAATTTAAACTTCCAAAATTTGGGATTTCGTTACCCAAAGTAAAAGGTCCTGAGGTGACAGTAACTACAAAAGAGATAAAGACAGAAACACTTGAAATTGGGATCACTGGACCAGAAATGAAGGTCACAGCAGAAGATGTAAGTCTCCCAAAAGTAGACTTGGCTTTAGAGAGAAGTTCCACCCTTGAGAAAAAAGAGGTAGAGACAGAGTCGAAAGATGATACAGCTGTTTCAGGTTCTCCAAGTAAATTCAAACTGCCTACTTTTAAAATGCCAAAATTTGGAACTTCAGCTCAAAAAACCTCTGATGCAAAAGTAAAAGTAGCAGAAGTTGATGTACCAGACACTGACCTAAATATTGAAGACAAGCCTGTGCAAGTGTCTAAAGAACTACAAAGAGGGGGTGAAATTAAAGAAACCACTGAACAGCCTCCAGAGGCTGCTGCTAAAAAACTGGATGGGGACAAAGGCTCCCCAAGTAAATTCAAGCTTCCTACTATAAAAATGCCAAAGCTTAGCATTTCGAGAACAAAATCTCAGGAAGGAGAAGAGGATACAACCACCAAAGCAAATGCTCCAGATGCTAAATTAGACCCCAAAGATGACACTCAAGGGTCTGGAAAATCGCCCAAATTTACAATGCCAACACTTGAGGATGTTCTCAGAGGCTTTGAAGTTGAATTTAATGTTCCAAAAATAGAGGAAATAGAAGCACAAAATGACAAACCATCTGTTAAGCAAGATCAGGAGGCTGGACCAAAAGCTGAAGAAGCAGCAGAACATAAGGACAAAGGAGTTCAGGAAAAATCAAAGTTCAAATTTAAATTTCCAAAATTAGGATTCAGCCAGTCTTCAGACGAAAGCGACAAGTTGGTTGACGCTAAGATTGAAGAAAGTGAAAAGCAACTGGAGGCTTCAGCAGATCAGAAAGCAACTGTTAGCAAAGAACAAGCAAAAACTGAGAAAGGCAGCTGGTTCAAGTTCTCATTTTCTTCTCCAACCAAAACTGCAAAAACAGATGAGAAAGAAATTATCCAACCACCCGAAGAGGCTGATAAGCCTGATGAGGAAGTTGAGAAAGAATCAAGCAAGCCACATGAGGAACCTGAGAAGAGCTCACTCAGCGAGGCTGTGGAAGAAAACCTCAGCCCAACATTGTCACTGAAGTCATCTGAAGCTTTTGCAGATATAAGTTCCACAGTAACCACTGAGCAGATTGCCCTGTCACAGACCTCACCTACAAAAGTTAAAGTGAAATATGCTGAACCCACTGCCACCGTTGGGGTCAATGATGTACAAAGTGATGTTGTGACTTCCACAGCCAGATGTGAACTGATATCAATGGAGCCTCACCAGCCAGAAAAGGTCAACATCCCTTTCTCATCGGATATGTCCTCAACCTCAGTGGACACTCTGAAACAGATGTCAGGGGAAATTCATGTCATCACAACAAACATACAAGCTATACCAGAAACACAGCAAGCCTCAATCCTTACTAATTTAGATGCGCATGGAATTCACATCTCACCTTTACAAGTAACACTAGGCTCAGACTCAGTGTTGACAGTGGAGGAAACCAGAGTGCAAAGTGGGATGCACACACTTGTGGAAAGGCATGTTGTGAAAGAAACTTTACATGATGACAAAGAGACAATACTTGTGACACACAGAACACGTGTATTTGAAGGCGACTCTGCAGAGCCCATTTCTGATGAGACGGCTTCCTCAATTCGTAGGCTAAAAGATACAGTACACATTGAGAAAATGAGGTTTTTTGACAGTGTACCAACAACTGAAGAAGTCACAATAGTGAGCTCTGAAACATCTCTAAGACATATGGATTCCTCTACCGATGACAATGATGGGAAATGAACATGAGATATTGCTAAGTTGATTTTACGCTTTTGAATGTATGTTTCAGTGTTCTCTTATATAATCATCTAAGCCAGCTGAACTGTAATGCTATTAAGTAAAAGAGTGCTGACACTTATGAACATATCACACAGTATTGTTTAGCTAACAGAGATTTTAAGCTTAAAGGACTTTTAAAAATCTATATCCACTGGAAAAGGTATGTATGTATGTACATGGAATAATAGGAAAAAAAACTATTATAATTTTATGTGTGGGTTGTCGGTGTGCTTTATTGTAAAACTGATATCTTGGGAAAATTGTTTACTTGGTAATCAAGCAAACACCATTTAAACAGATATATTCACAAATAAAACTAGTTATAAAGTTGATGTGGCTTTTAAAGACTGTTAACAGTATCACATATTGAGGCATTTGTTTCTTTAAGGTTATTTATTTTGTTAAAGCTATAAAACTGCATATTAAATCTGTTTCTGCAGCCTTGAGAAAAATGAAAACATTATGTAAATACATTTTATTCACCCTTAAGCACTTGCACCTATGCTATGATGGATTCAATGGACTTGCAAAACACACAATGCATATTTTAAAATACAAACCATTTTCTTAATCAGCAATGACTTTTCTTTTAACACATATAGTCAAAGTAATCAAATTAATGTTGTAAGAGAAACACTTTAACTGTTTGCTGCAAAAGAAATAAAAAGTAAAATAATGCTTCATGTCTCTGATTTATTGTGTGAACATGTACACAAATAATAAAATATTTGAGCAGACTGAAAGATAGACTTCTTTACGTGATCTTTACAAATACTAATAGGAAATATTATTTCCTGGTATTAGTTATTAGTTTTATATTATAATAACTACTAGCAAGGCTACTATACATAATACAGATGAGCCTAAGTGTAGGAGTTAATGTAAATACACAGAGACAAGTTACAAAGGTTGACACACACAATTAACAGACATCGTAATGCGACATTTAGAAAGCCAACTCACAGAACTACTCAGCTGCGATGTCCTAGCGCATTTGCAGGGTTTATCAAGTTACAATCCGTGAAGATTACTTCATAACTCAAAAGCTCCGATCATGTTATGAAGATTATTAGCGCTGAGGTGAACAGGCGCCATCACTCGAAGAGGCCGCTAATTTACCAAACCACTTTTCCTGAGTCAAATGTATTTGCTCTAAGTAAAATGTGCGTATAAATGCTTACCTGAAGAGGGTGAGCTCATTCATGGAAAATAGTTTAGCAAGTCGTTTTTATGTTTTTCCTTTGACTGTTTAGAATCTGAACAGATGCGTGATGAGTCAGTGAATCACTCGTTTCAGTCGGTTATTTTAAATGAATCTGAATCGTTCACTCAGTAAAACATTAACGTAAATCATTTATTTAAAAGCACTACCTGAAATGAGCGCTAGATTAAGAGGCCATGTACTTTTTGTACTTCTCATTAACTATTGTCTGCCAGTGATTAAGAAATACAAATTGTGTCGGAATTTGTGAAGCTGATAAAAACAGAGTAAGCCGACTGTAGGGTAGACCTACACTTTTTGCTTAATGTGGCCTGTGCTTTTTAGTTTGCATTGCAACTTGCCATATTTTTGTGTATGGTTAGCCTGTGCCTGTTTATGAACCCATTACCCGTAATTTGATTATCATCATATTCCTAATTTAAGGTGTGTACATGTGTGCATTCATTATTTATATTTTTAAAAAAAGAAAACAAAGTAAGTGAAATCCATAATTTTCACCACAAGTCTGTGTGAATTTCTGTAGTCGTTGTTTTTATTAATGAATCTAGTGGAGGGAAGGGTGTCCCTTTAAAGATCTGTTTAGACAGTTGTGGCATTGTGAAGAAAAAAAGATAATTATGTGCCCATGTGTCCATTGCAACTGAGTGATATACAGTATATTCTCCCAAAGAGGCAATGCCCGTAAACTTTCTTGTGGTTGCTCAGATGTTAGTCTGTGCTACAATAGTTATGTAATAGCCAGCCTCTTAGCAGTAATTAAAAGATGCACTAAGTGTTCTGTGTATTATAATAATTTGTAAGGGATTTATTTTTCTGAGTCAGGGGACAAAACACAAAGTCACATTTATTACATCTTAATGTAACATTATTATATATATATATATATATATATATATATATATATATTTTCATTGGCATTTAAGATAAAAATGACCAAATATGACTAATAACACACTGCTAAAAACAAGCTATTTCATAATACATATTTTTATTAAAAATAATGTAGAAATTCTAATATATATCTAATAAATATCTAATGTAGACAACACTAAATATATCTTTTAAAAAAACTGAAACTTGAAAAACAATTTTGTAATATTCAAGGACTAAATTAATTGTATGAAGGAAATTTGATTATATACTTTTTGACAAATAGTAACAGCATGTGGTGGGGATTCAAAAGACAAAGGACACACTAATGATAAGTGTGCAGCCAATAACAAGAAACATGCAGCTAATCAAAACAATAATCAGTGGTAACTGAATACAACAAAGTGCGCAAATTATGGAAAGCAGAATAATAATAAAAAACAACATATGGAGTTTGTATGTGCATTGTATAAAACAATGTAGTCCAGTCAAGGCAGCAAGATAACAAATGCAGCAATTTACACAGGTTGGTTTGATTCTTAGATTCCATTTTTCAGATGGCTAGAGAGAAAATTAATGCAAAATTTAGCATTACATCACTTGCTCACAAATGAATCCTCTGCAGTGAATGGGTGCCATCAGAATGATTCAGATGAGACAGCACTGGAGAAAGCAACATTATAAATAGAGGAAACAATGGTTTTAAGTTAAAACATATTAATTATGAATTTGTGTATTGCAAACAGGCAGCTTTTCACTTCATATAATGTTAATGAATGGACTAGAGTCATGTGGATTACCTGTGGATTATTATGTTGGTTTTATCAGCTCTATGGACTCTGACAGTACCTATTCACTGCAGAGGATCCATTGTTGAGCAAGTGATGTAATGCTAAATTTCTCCAAATCTGTTCCAATGAAGAAACTAACACATCTACATCTCGGATGTCCTGAGGGTGAGAAAACTTTCAACAATTTTCATTTTTGGGTGAACTATTCCTTTAAAGCGATCTGAACTAAGCCTGAAACAAGTTACTATTTACATGGAATATGAGTGAAAACTCCTTGAGGTTCAAAGAGAGGGTGTAAATGTGACCCTGGACCACAAAACCAGTCATAAGTAGCACAGGTATATTTGTAGCAGTAGCCAACAATACATTTGTCACGAATCTGGTCATTGTCCTGCTGTCCGCTCACCACCAGATGTCGCTCTCACCCCTTCATCACACTCTGACTGTGTTTCTCCTATTGTTTAGCGTTCTTGGTTCTTTGTGTTTTTTGATCCCCTCACCTGGCTCCACGTTTTTCGACTGTTCGCCGCCTGCCCTCGGCTTATCGCTCGTTATTAAGGACTGTTCTCTCGTCTCGCCTCTGACACTCTTGTTACTGTTGTTAGACCCTGCCTGTACGACCATGTCTCTGTCTCGTTTGATGAATAAAAGCTCGCAAATGGATCCGCTCGCCTCTCGTCATTCACTCCTGGTTACAGAACAATCCGTCACAACAGGATCCAGCAGCTTCACCCCCGGACATTCAGATACAGACACTGACAGGATTCTATGCCGGATAAAGCAAGGACAACGCACATATGATCAGTACATCCGTGAGTTTCTTTCAATTGCCAACTATTCCACTCTCCCGGACTGTATAAAAATTGAGATATTTTGTGACGGCGTGAACCAGCCCCTCCGTGCGCGACTGAGACGCGAGGGCCCGCGCTCGTCACTGGAGGCGTTTCAGAACTTTGCGCTGTTGTGTGTGGGTTCGCCGTGCACCGTGGGGGTCGCGCAGAGGGAACGCGACAACGCGGTAATGGCGCCCGCGCGTCCCACTCGCAAATTGGCGGTCATGCCGGTGCACGATCCCACAAACACGTTTGCCGCCTGGATCGCTCGTGAAATGGCGGCCGTGCAGGAGCGCGCTCAAGCTATGGCGGCGACAGCGGTGCCCGTTCACAAAATGGCGGCAGCGCCGGCGCGCGCTCACAACATGGCGGCGACGGCGGAGCCCGTTCACAAGATGGCGGTGGAAACAGAGCTCCGTCACGTCACAGCTGCCATACCAGAGCTATATGGAGTTACAGCTGCATTTCCTGAGTCAAGTCGAGTTTCCAAGTCAAGTCAAGGTACAGCTGCATTTCCTGAGTCAAGTCAAGTTTCCAAGTCAAGCCAAGTTGCAGCTGCGTTTCCCGAGTCAAGTCAAGTTGCAGCGGTGTTTCCTGCGTCAAGTCAAGTTTCCAAGTCAAGTCAAACTACAGCTGCTGTTCCTGTGTCGAATCAAGCTGGAGCTGTGTTTCCTGCGTCGTCAAGTCAGAGCTGCTCTTCCTAAGGCAAGTCAAGTTAAAACTGTGTTTCCTGTGTCAAGTCAAGTCAGAGCTATTGCCCCTGTCGCAAGTCAAATTACAGCCATCTTTCCTGAGCCACTGCACAAGATGGCTGCCACGCCAGAGCCACTGCACAAGATGGCTGCCACGCCAGAGCCACTGCACAAGATGGCCGCCGTCTCCAAGCAACTGCATAAGATGGCCGCCGTCTCCAAGCCACTCCACAATATGGACGCCATTCCAGAACCCGTGGTCAGCACCCGGACGCCACCTGTGGTCATGATGGCCCACGTGCTGGACACACCCTTAATGACGGTATGGGCAGCTAAAATGGCGTTCCTTCATGTCGCGGCGGCTACCCCTGAGTCAAGTCAAGCCAAAGTTGTCGTTCTCCATGAGTCAAGCCAAGTCACAGCTGTTCCCCACGAGTCAAGTCACGCTACAGCTGTTGTTCCTGAGTCAAGTCCCATTACAGCGGATCTCCATGAGCCAAGCCAGGTTACCGCAGATCCTTATGAGCCAAGTCAAGCTGCTGCTGTTATTCCAGAGCCAAGTCAAGCCTCAGCCGCTGCTCCAGAGTCAAGTCAGGCTACAGCTATAGCCTCCAGGTCCAGTCAAGCTTCCAGGTCCAGTCAAGCTTCCAGGTCCAGTCAAGCTTCCAAGTCCAGTCAAGCTTCCAAGTCCAGCAACATCAGGGCTGTCGTTCCTGCGCCAAGCAACGTCCAGATTGTCGTACCTGCGTTAAGCAACGTCAAGGCGGTTATTCCTGAGTCAAGCAAAGTCGCAGCCGTGGTTCCTGAGTCAAGTAAGGTCATTGATCTTCACGAGCCAAGTCAAGTCACAGCCAATCTCTACGAACCAAGTCAAACCACAGCTGATCTTCATGAGCCAAATGAAGTTATTATTGCTGTTCCAGAGCCAAGTCACGTCGCGTCTGACCTTCCAGAGCCCCATCACGTTTCGTCTATCTGTCCAGAACCTCACTCACACGGCTCCAGAGTCAGTCACGCTCGCTTGACACAGAGTCAGGTCACGCCCCGCCTGACGGTCCAAGTCACGCCCTCCCCGGCTCCAGAGCTGTCACGCCTCGCCTGACCGCCCCAGAGCTGTCAGCCTGGACCTAGAGCTAAGTCACATCCCGTCCCGCCTGAGCCTCAACCGCCCAGAATCAAGTCACGCCTCGCCTGACCTGCCAGAGCCCCGCCACGTCTCGTCTATCTGCCCAGAGCCTCACCATGTCTCGTATGACCGCCCAGAGTTAGGTCACGCCTCGACTGATCGCCCAGAGTCAAGTCACATGATGTCTGCCAGTGTGATGGCGATCACCATGGTATGTGGGCCGCACACTACGCTCCAGAGGTTCCGTCTGGTCTCAGGTCTGCTCCAGAGGTTCCGTCTGGTCTCAAGTCTGTTCCCAGGTCCCGGCTCTGGTCTCAAGTCTGCTCCAGAGGTCCCGTCTGGTCTCAAGTCTGTTCCCGAGGTCCCGTCTGATCTCAAGTCTGCTCCAGAGGCCTTTCCCGTCGGAGAACCTGCGCCAACGCCTCCAGAGGTGTCAGTGCCAGCTGTAGAACCTCTTATGGAGGGGGCGTTACCCTTTAAACTTTCTGCTTCTCCCTTTATTCTGTCTGGCTCCTCTGTCTCTGCTTTCCCCAGGTTCCACTCTTGTTACTGTTGTTAGACCCTGCCTGTACGACCATGTCTCTGTCTCGTTTGATGAATAAAAGCTCGCAAATGGATCCGCTTGCCTCTCGTCATTCACTCCTGGTTACAACATTGTAGGCCAGTGGGTCAAAATGATCAATTTTGCTTTTATGCCAAAAATCATTATGATATTAAGTAAAGATCATGTTCCATTGAGATATTTTGTAAATTTCCTACCGTAAATGTATAAAAACTTACATTTTATTAATAATATGCATTGCTAAGAAAATAGTTTGGACAACTTTAAAGTTGATTTTCTCAATATTTAGATTTTTTTGCACACCTAACAAACCATGCATCAATGGAAAGTTTATTTGTTCAAAAAAAAAAAAAATTACCCTTATGACTGGTTTTGTGCTTCATGGTCTCAAATGGCCAGGAAAAAAATATTGGTGCAAACAAACAAAAGGCCTGTATACAGACCTCAGTGGGAAAAATGTAATGATTGTCAGTGATTTCATTCAACAGCAGGGGGCATCAGCTATCCATACCAACAACATGAGAGCTGAGTTTTTAACAGTGTCAAGTCTACCTTTAACCAGGCAAGCACCTTTGACATACATTACAGCACGCTATAGCTTTACTATAAAATCATTAACATAACATGAAGTATACGCATCTTTCCGAGGAAGTTTTAATCTTTTTCTCTGTCCCCTGTCGCTTCTAATAATCAGCTTCAGTGGTCCAGGTCTCTGAACTCACCCAAACACTTGCGTAATAATCATCATCTGGATTCTGGAATCGGAGATCCCGAAAATTACATGAACAAACAAGCTGTGATGACGATGTGGATGCGTGCGTCCCGTCTGGTCTCAAGTCTGTTCCCGAGGTCCCGTCTGATCTCAAGTCTGCTCCAGAGGCCTTTCCCGTCGGAGAACCTGCGCCAACGCCTCCAGAGGTGTCAGTGCCAGCTGTAGAACCTCTTATGGAGGGGGCGTTACCCTTTAAACTTTCTGCTTCTCCCTTTATTCTGTCTGGCTCCTCTGTCTCTGCTTTCCCCAGGTTCCAGACCGTGACGCGGGTTCCTGTTCTGCCCCGGAGGGCTGCACCGCCTCCTGTTCCCGCCCCGGAGGGCTGCTGCGCCTTCTCCCCCTATTCTGTCTACCTCCTCTGCCCCTGCTTTCCCCAGGTCCCAGACCGAGACGCGGATTCCTGTTCCGCCCCGGAGGGCTGCTGCGCCTCCTGCTCTGCCTCCTGTTCCGCCCTGGAGGGCTGCTCCACCTCTTGCTCCACCCCGGAGGGCTCCTGCGCCTTCTGCTCCGCCCTGGAGGGCTCCTGCACCTTCTGCTCCGCCTCCGCCCTGGAGGGCTCCTGCTCCGCCTCCGGCCCCGCCCTGGAGGGTACCTGCTCTGTCGGTCCTGCCTCAATCACTGGGCTCTCCACATGGACCTGGCCCTCCAGCCCTCGCCCTGTCTCGCTCCCGCCCCACCACTCCCCTGGACTGTTGTTTCCTTCGAGCGTCTGGAAGCTGCTCCTTGGGGGGGGGGCTATGTCACGAATCTGGTCATTGTCCTGCTGTCCGCTCACCACCAGATGTCGCTCTCACCCCTTCATCACACTCTGACTGTTGTACCACACCCCGGACTACATCTCCCATCATGTATCACGCTGATTGCGTCAGCTCATGTGACCAATCAGCAGCACCATAAAAGCCCCGGTCTTTCCCCATGCAAATCACGGATTGTTGATTGTGTTTCTCCTATTGTTTAGCGTTCTTTGTTCTTTGTGTTTTTTGATCCCCTCGCCTGGCTCCCGTTTTTCGACTGTTCGCCGCCTGCCCTCGGATTATCGCTCGTTATTAAGGACTGTTCTCTCGTCTCGCCTCTGACACTCTTGTTACTGTTGTTAGACCCTGCCTGTACGACCATGTCTCTGTCTCGTTTGATGAATAAAAGCTCGCAAATGGATCCGCTTGCCTCTCGTCATTCACTCCTGGTTACAACATTGTAGGCCAGTGGGTCAAAATGATCAATTTTGCTTTTATGCCAAAAATCATTATGATATTAAGTAAAGATCATGTTCCATTGAGATATTTTGTAAATTTCCTACCGTAAATGTATAAAAACTTACATTTTATTAATAATATGCATTGCTAAGAAAATAGTTTGGACAACTTTAAAGTTGATTTTCTCAATATTTAGATTTTTTTGCACACCTAACAAACCATGCATCAATGGAAAGTTTATTTGTTCAAAAAAAAAAAAAAAAAATTACCCTTATGACTGGTTTTGTGCTTCATGGTCTCAAATGGCCAGGAAAAAAATATTGGTGCAAACAAACAAAAGGCCTGTATACAGACCTCAGTGGGAAAAATGTAATGATTGTCAGTGATTTCATTCAACAGCAGGGGGCATCAGCTATCCATACCAACAACATGAGAGCTGAGTTTTTAACAGTGTCAAGTCTACCTTTAACCAGGCAAGCACCTTTGACATACATTACAGCACGCTATAGCTTTACTATAAAATCATTAACATAACATGAAGTATACGCATCTTTCCGAGGAAGTTTTAATCTTTTTCTCTGTCCCCTGTCGCTTCTAATAATCAGCTTCAGTGGTCCAGGTCTCTGAACTCACCCAAACACTTGCGTAATAATCATCATCTGGATTCTGGAATCGGAGATCCCGAAAATTACATGAACAAACAAGCTGTGATGACGATGTGGATGCGTGCGTCCCATAACCAATCGCTGGGCGATTGATGTTGCATGTATGCAGCCCTCAGCATGTAAATGAATGACGTTGGAAGGATGAGCACAAGCACTATGACAGCATTCGACAGTAACTTTCCGCTGCAGGTCAGATGCGCGCTCGAACTGGACGGACTGATGTAAACGGAAGCTGTGTGAGTTTAACGGGCGGATATACACAATATAATAACATATATACATAATAACAATAACGCTTCAAGAAAAGAAGGGGACAAACTAAAGGTATGTCATATATAATATGGTGCTCCATTGCAGTTTTAAAATTAAAGTGTGAAAAAGAAAGCTAACAGCAGTATTACGAAATCATATTATATGATATATATTTGCAAAACTTAAAGGTTCAACAGTATATTTACAGTAGCAGTGCACAGAATTAGCGTCTACATCCTTTTAATTGCGGATGGCTGTTGTATTGATGAATGTATCTGCGACTAAATTTAATTTGGCATGTTTTTTTGAAGATTTCATATATGTATGTGCCTTAATGGAGTTAAATATTAGTCAAACTTACACTTTTATGAGACCTTTTTGTGTCTTTTAGATAGGCTATATTAAAAAAAAATAATTACTGTAACATGAAAACATGACGTAACTTTTAAATGTGTTGTAATGCGTTCACCAAACACATCAGTAAAGTCCTTTAACTTTTTTTCCTGTTGTTTTGCTTCATTAAAATGTCTTTTGGTCTGTTCCAGCTCTGTATTTCACACTTCTCTTTGTTGTATTATCACATATGCACAATGCTTATGAAAATAACAGCTAATGTTTTGTAATTATATATTTGTCAGATTTTAGGCTTAGTCTGAAAAGACTTAAAGTTGTGCCTGGTTATGCATCAACTCTGTTGGATTCCCCCTAATATTTATGAAAAGAAAAGAAAAAGAAAAAAAAACACTATATTAAATAGTCAACCCTGTTACCATGGTTTTGTATAGTAAACAACTCATTAATAAAAGTGCCACTTAATGTCATGACCCTCAACACTATAGTTATGGCTAATTCTATTTGTTCTTTGTTTGTTTCTTTCAAAATATAGCTATATGGCAATATTAAAAATTAATAATAATAATAAAAATAAAAGGGAAAATATCTCGTGAAATATCCGTAAAATGTCATATTTCCCACAACATTTTCCACACCTCTTGGCTGTTATATGTTAGGTCTAGTCTAATTACATTGATGCATGAGTATGTTTGTGTGTACACATGTTTGTGTATGTGTGTGTTCTTGTATCAGTGGCCACAAGCAAGGGTGGAATTTGCAAGAAATTACTTAGAAATCATTTTAATACGGAGCCAGAAGCCTCTGGTTGCCAGATGATTTTTGGATGGAAAGCACAGACGTCACTATACATGTCAAATCATGTCTAGGCCCTTTTGTGAGTTCACTGAGAGTGACTGTTTTATAAGTATTATTCTGGATAGATATATAGTCATGAAGGAATAGAGAGGCTTTCAGGATTTAAAAATTTTCCTATTGATCAAGGAACATTGTAATATACTTTATGTCATGTTTGTCTGTTTCAAAGGCTGTGAGTTTAGCTGCCTCAATATTGGCCCTAAGCAAGGCCATAATTAAAGGACAGCACTAAGTAAGAGGATCTGTCAGTGTTGTTCTAATGACACCATAATGTAGGCATAAAACACACTGTATGCAACAGCCCTCACCATTCTTTGGAAATACCACTCAAACAATTAGACTCAGCATGCTCCTAATTCCGCTTCCCTAGTCACATGTTTTCTAACACTCCACAGAAATCTGTTTAATATATTCTTTCACACTATCTCCTTTTCATTCTAATCTAAAAACTTAAAAATACAGTTGTATAGCCCATAACAAACTTTAGGAATCTTGACAGCTGCAGCAGTTTCCCCATTTTTCTACAGTTAATGACTTCTCTAATTTTCATTTATAGTGTTATTTTAGTATTACAGTTGAAATCAAGAATCTGCAAAATGTTGTTATTTTAGCAAAATAAGAGAGATCATACAAAATGCATGTTATTTTTTACTTAGTACTGACCTGAATAAGATATTTCACATAAAAGATGTTTACATATAGTCCACAAGAGAAAATAATAGTTGAGTTTATAAAAATTACCCTGTTCAAAAGTTTACATACGCTTGATTCTTAATACTGTGTAGCTACCTGAATGATCCACAGCTGTGTTTTTTTTTTTTAAACTGCATGCTGTTCTTCAGAAAAATCCTTCAGGTCCATGCATTAAGAGCCGGGGGTGAAAACTTTTGAACAGAATGAAGATGTGTACATTTTTCTTATTTTGCCTAAATATCATATTTCTTTTTTATTTAGTACTGCCCTTTAGAAGCTACAGAAGATACTTACATGTTTCCCACAAGACAAGTTAAATTTACCCTTGATCTTTAAATTCAAGAATCTTTATGCATCGTGTTTCCTTCTGAAGCATCAGTGAGCGTTTGAACCTTTTGTAATAGTTGCATATGAGTCTCTCAGTTGTCCTCAGTGTGAAAAGATGGATCTCAAAATCATACAGTCATTGTTCGAAAGGGTTCAAATACACAAATGCTGAAAAACCAAATAATTTGTGGGGTCTGAAGAATTTTTCTGAAGAACAGCAGCCAGTTTAACTGTTCAGGACAAACAAGGGACTCATGAACAACTGTCACTAAACAAAAAAAAAACAAAAAAAAAACACAGCTGTGGATGTGTACCTGTCAGGTAACAACACAGTGTTAAGAATCAAGTGTATGTAAACTTTTGAACAGGGTCATTTTTATAAATTCAACTATTATTTTCTCATGTGGACTATATGCAAATGTCTTTTATGAGAAATATCTTATTCAGGTCAGTACTAAATAAACAATAACATGCATTTTGTATGATCCCTCTTATTTTCTGCAAGGTGTATGTAAACTTTTGACTTCAACTGTATTTACTATTTTATTTATATTTCTATTGCTATGCTATCTTAATTGTAGTTTTAGTAAATTTTTATATACTCTGTTTTTTAAAATCACATTTTATTTCATTTTATTACTTTGTCTTAAATTATTTTATTTAAGTTATTGCAACATTTCAAGTTTAAGCTCTAAACTTTGAAGTTTTTCATCCAATATTTATATTTTATTTATTTTAGCTTTTATTTCAATTAATGATAACAACACTAGGCACTACCCCTAGCCATAGCAATTTGATCAATTTGGGTCTCGTTGTCAAAATATCGTGAATAGATCTTATAGGTCTTTGTACTATCCAGCCTTTAACTGTTGAATAATTGAACAGGATTTGTAAGTGTGCGTGAGCGTGGGTGTGCTTGTGTGTTGGCTTATGTGTTCTCAGTTTTATTATTCTTCAGCATTCGACTATGACTTCTGTCTGTTCGACAGACTGCAAACAGGGTCCTTAGACCACCATCAGCTGAACGTATGATGGAGGCCTGTTTCATTATTTTACTAAGCTTTGTATTTGCATACCCACCTGCCCACACCAGTGTTGTCCCTGTCACACCAAAGCCTGGAGCAAAGTTTAGGTGGTGTGTTTGGTTGTGTGCATGCTGTTAAAACCATGACAATCTGAATGGGAGACAGGAAGGGATTTTTTTAGGGATCACAGACTGAACAAACATGCAAATGCTGCAACTGACTTGTTAGAGCATGAATTTAGATCAAAGTGTCTTTTTTGTTAAAGGAATAGCTTAGGCACAGTGAAAATTGCGTCATTATTTACTCACCTGCTTCCACTTTGTGTTTTTCTTTTTCTGTGAAACACAAAATGAGATGTTTGGTGGAATATCAGATTGGCTGTTTTCCGTACAAGAAAAGGTGGATGGTAATTTGTACTGCCAAGCTCCTAATAGTGCAAAAAGCACAATAAAAGTAGTTCCTTGTGACAAATAGTCTGAAGCCATGCAAACATTTATAGTACAAGAGGCATATGGATCAAATTATAGCTATTTGTATTGATTAATCATTGTTATTTATTGATAATATTCCCCTCATCTAATTCAGAAATTACATTTTTGATGCCAAACACCATTTAATCTTGATAATCAAAAAGTTTAAAGATCTCCTTTTGTGTTCCATGGAAGAAAAAAAGACTGGATTTAAATAAAATTTCAAAATGTTAGTTTTGAGGTAAACTATTCTATCAGTGTTGCTCAGACTTTTTTTTATTAGTGTGTTAGTTTAGGATCAAAGATTCTACGTTTATTCTGCAAGTTTGCATTAATCAAAAGTGACAGAATGACTTAAAATTCAGCTTTGCATCACAGGAATAAATTACATTTTTAAATATATTTAAATAGAAATAAGTTATTTTAAACTGTAATAATGTTTCACAATATTGATGCGTTTATTATATTGTATTTCAAATAAACACAGTCTTGCTGAGCCTAAGAGACTTTAAACATATTATTTTAACAACGCCAAGCTTCTAAACTGTAATTTAGGCTATCTTTCAAGTATGTATATAATTTTTGGCTGCCAAAGATACTTTAACCTTATCATTTCATTCATTGCAAACACTTATTTGCATAATACTAAATTTTCAGATTTTCTGATTTATGTTTTATTTTCCTATTAGAATGACAGATATAATGAATAATCCAGAACACAGTCGAGAAGACTTCACTGTGAGTGACACCAGGGAACAAGGCGTTTCCTTTCAGGTTGGTATCTAATCTTTTCATTGGTCATTTCACCACCAGACTCCTAGTTCCTGTCAACTGATTAAAAATTGTATGTGTACTGTGTAAATGTAATTATGTCAAAATGTATTCACCTTCATGTTGTTCAAACCCATAGAAATTTATTGCAATTTCAAAGGACATCTTTTTCATATACTGAACGTAGAGGCTTAACAGTACGTGTATTGGTCCTGAACTGTTGATACAGACGTCCCAGTTCTATTTACAAAGTCAGACAATGAATACGGTCAGTCATAGGCGATCAGTCCAGAAGGGGGCATGCAATATAATGCAATGCTAACTGTCATGATAGGAAAACGCAGAAGAATAGATGATCAACGCACCAACCCAAAACAAGAATGGCGAGTTCAGATGGGCACGCAAGAGCTTGAAGAACCACCTGCTTATTTCTAGAGATGCACCGATTAAACAATCTGAACTGATTTTTAGTTTTATTTTGGCCGATCTCTATTCCAGAATTGCACACAAACTGCATTGCAACCAATTTGTGTTTTTACAAAGTCTGTAAAGAGGAGAGAATATTGTACCAGGCAGATCAAGCTCACTGTTCGCAATGCTCACTTTGATGGAATTTTCTTTTCCTCTTATCTCCATATAATGCATATTAAAGTGTTTATAAGCACAGCTGCTTTGTTTACAGCAGTAACCAAAGAAAGCTCTATATTGCTGCTGTTCCATGAGCGCCATCTGCTGTCAGAGAATACATTTTCATTTTGTCTATCTGCTGTTTCTGTTTCGTGCAGAAGTTTTGTGTAGCGCAATTTTACATATCTAAATTCTGTGGAAGCCTGTTTCTGCCACGGAATAATAAAAATTGTTATTGCAACTTTTTATCTCACAATTCTGACTTTCTTAGAATTGTGAGATATAAACTCGCAATTTCGAGTTATGCAGTCAGAACTGTGTGTGTGTTATAAACTCACAATTTTGAAATTGCATGAAAGTTAAAATTGCATGAAATAAACCCGCAATTGCGAGTTATAAAGTCAGAATTGCATTATTTAAACTTAAACTAGTTAAAAACTCGCAATTAAATTTTTTTGCTCACAAAAGCGAGCTTATATCTCGCAATTCTGACTTTTTTTCTTGCAATTTTGTCTTTTTTCTCAGAATAGTGAGATATAAACTCACAATAGCGCGTTAAAAATCTAATATTGAGGGGGAAAAAAGACAGATGTGTACTCAGAATTGCGAGTTCATATCTCACAACTGCGTGTTATAAAGTCACAATTCTGAAAAAAAAAGTCACAGCTGCAAAAATATAAACTCGCAATTTTAAGAAAAAAGTCACAATTGTGACTATCTAAAATTTGCAAATTGAAAGGTTATATCTCACAATTCTGAGGAAAAAAGTGAAATAAAAAGTCGTAATTACCTTTTTACATTTTTTTTTTCAGTCTCAGAAACAGGCTTCTATAAAAGTCAAACCATTCTGTTTTTACTTTAAATCTTGAAATTATGCAATCTAATTTAAATCAAAACTGCTACACATATGTACTGTAGCACTACTGTCTGAACAGAATAAATTAAAAAAATACATTTCCTTTTTTACCAAACTTGTATCGAACTGTCACCCCAAAACTGAAGTACGTACCAAACCGTGACTAAACAAAATGAGAACTAACCAGATAAAAAAAAAAAAACATGTCCATGTGACTTTTGTGCTAAATTCCAAGTCTTCTGAAGTCATATAATAGCTTTGAGTGACAAAACAGACTGAAATTCAAGATTGGCTGAAATGTTGGCCTATCACTCAAAGCTATTGTATGGACACTTTTTTTGGTGTCATTTTGTCACTCTGTTGCTTGACAGCTCTCGTCCACTTTCACTTTTATTATATGAAATAAAACAGCCTGGTCATTCTTCAAAAACTCCCTTTTGTGTTCCACGGAAAAAAGAAAGTCATAAAGGTTAGGCCAAAATGAGGTTCTGCGTGTGGTGACAGATTTACAGTATCGGGCTGAACTATTCCTTCAAGCCATTAAACATGTGGAACATTGGAAATGTCTCTCTCAAAGATAAAATCTATCATCATCTATTTTCAGATTTTTCCAGACACACAGGAGCGCCACCCCAAGGTGTTCAAGCGCCTGCCCTCCATCGTAGTGGAGCCCACAGATGGAGAAGTGGAAAGCGGAGAGCTACGCTGGCCCCCAGATGACCTGAGAAGCACAGACCCTTCCAGCCAAACACAAACACCCATGTCCGCTTCACACAGCCAGAGTACAGGTATGTAAGAGAATAATTCAGGAAAAAAAGGCATGCTCATTATTATATTTATTATTATTAGCATTAACCCACACTGCAATGTACAATGCAATGATCTAAAGAAGAACAACTAAATATTAGCTGCCTGAAGCCTGCATATATGTGTTTCAGTTTAGAGAAGTTCATTTATAAATGACTTGCATGCATTTCCTCCCCTCAGATGAAGTCAAGTGCAGCAGCCTGGAAACATCAGAGGCAGCTGAGTGTGACTGAAATTTAATAAATACGTTGTCACAAGTCTACCATTATCACAAGTCTCAGTTCTCACAAAATCTTCACACTTAGAAAGACACAAATACACTGACAAGCAACACAAGCAGCCAATCTGGCAGGCAGGTGTGAAAAAGATCAGAGCTCGCAATGCTATATCTGAGCACCCTTTATAACACATTCATGGCTTTAAAAAGGCTTTTGACTTAATTTTTAAGATCAAACTCTTGGAGCATTTTATTTGTGGAAAGTGGCTTTAATAATCTTACAATGGCCCAGTTTGTATTTCCTGATGCAGAAATTCTGTTAATAAAACTGCTGCATAAATGTACATCACATGATAATATACTGAAAATGCGTAGAATTTGGATGACACAACAAAAATGGATTGTATGAGCACACTTAAGTTGAAAAATATGAATGTACAGAATATTGTTCAATATAAATGTATAAAAATAACAGTTCCTGGATCTCAAGTAAGCAATGTACAGTCAGTTAGCCAGTATTGCTTTATAATTTAGCTTTATTGACCAGCTGATTTAATTAGTTCACTTAATACATGGCTACTGAATGAAAAGGAATTAATGAAATCCACTTGTCAATTTTATTATTCATCAATAAATATACATACATATTTGAGCACAGAAAGGTAAGTTATAGCTTTTTGTGGCCAAATATTTATGTATGTTTACCATATATATGTACACTGACCAATCAGAATCAAGTATTCCAGAACCATGTATTGATTTGTTATTATGCCCTCCAGTTTGATGTATCCCAGAAGCCTGTGAATACATATTCTAAAAAGATTTCAGTGACCACTGTGGATCTCACATTCATGTGAAAATTATTCATTACACGCTCGGCGGCTGAAAACTTTATGCGAGGAGACTCCATCCTCTCTCCGCTCCATCTGGCTGAGGCTTGTGAGGAATGACTGCTACTGAACTTCAAACATGTCTGCCTGCCAATCAGCCCGTGGACAAGGACTTCCTTATATCTCCAAGCCCTGTCTGACTTTCTGCAGACTTGAAATTATTAGAGGCGCTTGCGCACGTACACAATATCTTCAAAGCACAACCGCTGGAGCTAGAGTCCTGCAACTGGACTGCAAACAAAGACTGCTTATTGTACAGCTTAATTCAATGTTTGGCTGTAATTAGTCGTGTTTGCTAAGCATTGTGTACTATTGCTATTTTCTTTCTTAGGGTTAGGAATTTAAACAGACACCTGTCCTTGAGTATTACACAACTCGGTTGAATCATACAACAGGCATGAATGACACATCACATCATGCTGGGAAATACTGGGAAGGCCAACTCTGATATTGTGACTGCGAGTATTGCACGTACAGGCATAAGTCACTTAAAATTTCATGTATATTTTCACTTACTATCTAGTTTAATAGTAATAGTTCAGATGTTGTAGTAATACTGATGTGATTCTTAAACCACTTCATGATCCCATGATATTTTGTTAAATCCTCATAGTGAAACTGCCTTGATGTGTATGTTGTTTAGAGTCTATATTTTGAAATCGCATTTTGTCTACTGCAATATTTTCATAATTCTGTAATGAAAGGCTTGTGTTTGCCTTAAAACAATCTCCATCAATATCATACGAGGTGTCTCCATCAGGACTTTTGATCTTTTTTTATTGGCATGCATTGAGAGTTGTGAATAATGTGGAAATTACATAATTAACCAGCAGATACATCTTCTGGAAAACGCTGATCAGATTTTTTTTTTTCTCAAATTCTGTTTAAGATTCTACCCAACTGCCTTCATTTCATTATTAAATAATTGTTGTAAAAAAAATTACTGATATTTTGATATTTGCTCTTTATATGTACACATTTTTGTTTGTTCATTTGTTTGGTAAGTTTAAATAAAGATTAATATTAGATAACTGCTGAGTTTGTGTTCTTCATTCATTAAAGCTGTTTTCCTTTGTTTTAAGGGGTCATCGGATGCCCATTTTCCACAAGTTGATATGATTCTTTAGGGTCTTAATGAAAAGTCTATAATATACTTTGGTTAAAAATTCTCAATGGTTGTGTAAAACAACACCCTTTTTACCTTGTCAAAATGAGCTCTGCAAAAATCATCCCATTCTGGTCGAGGCTGCTTTAAATGCAAATGAGCTCTGCTCGCCCCGCCCCTCTCTTCTCTCTGTGGAGTGAGGAGCCTGTTTATTTTAGCTGCATTTAACCGCTTAATTTGCTAACTAGCACATTATTAGGAAAGCCGATCGCAAAGATTCATAAAAAAAACCTTATACTCACTTCTGCTGTAAGTGAAGCTGGATCATGAATGATTCGCACAAACATAGATGGAAATATGTAGATCGGGAGGCGCATTCCCTTCACAAACAAACGTAATCTACTGCATCTTCAGCGGCTCAGATGTCGGGAGTAAATGACGATCACTATGTTCATTATTACATCCAGCAACACCTGAATTGCTCAATTCTTGTCTAACTTAAATCCCTGCTCCGGCATCAAAACACGGAGGTTGGACTGTTACGACTGATCTGAGGTAAGACGCTCATGTCAATCAACTATCGTGGGAGCGGCCTCTGAGAATGGCTCAATTTGAAAAAGGGATATTATTTTTACAGATTAATTAAAAAACACTGCATGGATTTTTATCAATATAGGGTAGAGTTGTACATACACTGCCAACACACATTAATGTTCAAACAACAAGATATTGTTAATCTTTGTCATCAAAATTAAGGGATATTAGGTATACCACTGCTCTACTAACATGTTTGACAAAACATTCAGGCATTTCAACAAATTTTGTAGAAAAAACAGTGAACAGCTGTACCATTAAAGAAGATTACAACAAAAATGTTGGAAGGTTACAGCTATCAAAAATTAGTAGGAAGTGTAGAGGCCCTTGCTTTGAATGACTTCAGCACATCTGCAGTCTCAGGAAATCACTAGTTTCTCACACAGTGCTGGTGTGATCATGGTCCACTCTTCTTCCTATAGTTTGGTAGCTGTAGTAGGTTTCTTAGCCATAATTTTGTCGCCAAGGTTTTTCCAGAAATCAGGTTTAGATCAGGACTCTGGGCTAGTCATTTCATTATTTCAGTGTTCTTAGCTTCAATGAATTGCTTTACCTGTTTTGCAGTGTGATGGTTTCATTGTTTTACATGAAAATTGCAGGCTGATTGGGAGATGCTTACAGGGAAGGAACTGCATGTTGCTGAAGGAGCTTCTGATGAACATTTGCATTTACCTACTATGTATCTGTATAAGAGGCCCAACTCCTGCTGCAGAAAACATACCCCCAAACCATGACACTTCCTCTTACATCTTTCACTGACTTCTTTACACACTTTGGGTTTAGTCTTTCCTCAGTTTGACACTGAATAAAACGTTTCCCATCAGACCCAAAAATTAAACTGATCTTTGGACCAGTTCTCTTTCCACACAACATTCTTCTTAGCAAAGGTGAGCTTAGCCTATTGATTCTTTATGCTGATGAGAGGTTTGGTCAGTGCAGAGTGTGCTTTCAGTCCAACTTCTCTTAAACATGCAGAGACAGATCCTTACCCTGTTCAGCCCTGAACTGGCAAGCAATTCCAGCTGCAGTGCTGAACCGATTCTCCATTGAGAGTCTCTGCATTATTCTATCTTCACGTGCATGTGTCTTACGTGGACGACCAGCCTTTTTGGTGGACTTGAATTAGTGTCATTGTAAACTTGCAATATTTGAGAAATCACAGATTTAAATTGACCAACTCCTCTTGCAACGGCTGACAGGATCACTCCTTTGTCTGGACAATCTCCTGGCACAAAGTTTCATTCACCTTAGAACAGCCTGCCATCTTGCAGTCTCAGTGAAAATTGTAGAAATGCTGCAGTTAAATAGGGTTTGTCATATAATTAAGGAAATTAGCATAGGGTGCCAGATTAACACCAATAACTTATTTTTCAAATATCTCTGCCCTTCTACTCCTGTTAGGATAACTTCAAACAGGACTAAGCAGTGACCTCGAAATTTAGGAGCATTTTCATTTGATCCTGTCAATCACAACACAAGGACACAACACAACACTCAAAATCTACTTCCATCATTATTTTAATTACCTAACATTACTTAATTATGTAGTCTGGTGGGAACTAAGAGCTCAAATCAGGTTGTAGTTATAAATACAAATTGGAGTATTTTGCAAGAAAAATACTATTTTTGGTCTTTCTGTACTTTAAAATGTCATGTTTAATTCAATGTGTTGTTTTTTTGATCGTTTGTGAAATTTACTAGCAAGTCCAGTGCAAAAAAACACAACACACATGAGGCATGTGGAAGAAGAGCACTGGTATTTTAACTGAAATCACAAACATTTCAGAAATAATATGATTATGAATCAATGATTTCAGATTGAGACTGACCAGTGTCCTTTTGTATAAAAACACTTGGTCCTAAAGATAAAGGGGGCATAGGGAGATTAAGTCGTCCATGCAGCTTGATGACCTTTCTGTGATTAATGTGATCCTGATGACTCGAGTTAAGTCCGCAGCATGTGACGGCCATTGTCTGCCCACTGACCCACAAATCCCATGACAACGTGATACTTTTATTGATTTCATGAGCACTTCAATAATAACAGAACAGTTCACTCAAAAATGAAAAATGAAAAGCTTTTTTGTTCATCAGAGAAGATTTGGAGAAGTTTAGCATTACATCACTTGCTCACCAATGGATCCTCTGCAGTGAATGGGTGCCGTCAAAATGAGAGTCCAAACAGTTGATAAAAACATTACAATAATCCACAAGTAGTCCACAAGACACAAGTACATCAATTAATGTTGTGTGAAGAGAAACGTTGCATGTTTGTAATAAACAAATCCACCATTAAGGTGTCTATTTGGTTAACTTTAAACCGTTGTGTCTGTAATCCATAATAACACTTCCTCCAGTGAAAAAGTCCCTTGCTGTTCTCTCACATTAAAATCCACCAACATATTTGTTTAGAACTGTTCTGGACTTTTTTGTAAACAGTGTTTGATCTGTGCGTATTTCTCTCCTAATTCAGGCATGATGACTTTTTCTATGAAAAAATAAATTTTATTTCTTTAGACAGAAACAATAGTTTATAGCTAAAAACATTAAGCTCAAAATCTTAATGATGAGTTTATTTATTACAAGATGCTAATTGATGGACTGGAGTGGTGTGGATTGCTTTTGAATTAGTGATGTTTTTATCAGCTGTTTGGATTCTCATTCTGACGGCACCCATTCACTGCAGAGGATCCATTGGTGAGCAAGTGATGTAATGCTGAATTTCTCCAAATCTGTTCTGATGAACAAACAAGCTTAGTAAATTCTAAGCAAATTCAAATATTTTGGGTGAACTATTCCTTTAATGTCACTGTCCAAAAATAAAACATCTCACTCACCATGCTAAGTATCTGAACTTGAAATTCAACTTGTTTATTGTCTGAATTTAAAGGGCCTCTACTGAAACACGAGTACGTTATTTCCAGATTTGCATTGCCTGTCCTCAGTTAATGTCATTGTTTTCCTTTTTATCTCTTTTCCACTTCAGTCAAAACCCCTCTGTGCTTGTGCTGGGTAACTATGGAGATGGTTCAATGTAGGGGTTTGGTTACATCAGACACGGATAGTGGCACTTGACCTAGTTCAGCTGGAGCCTGATTAGCAACACAGCTATCAGCTGCATGCTCCTCATCATTATTATCATCAGAGCTGCAGTCCCAATTTCACATCTTTGTTTGTTCATGCCATTTGGTGAGACATAGTCTATTTTACTCTTTCATATTCTATCAAGGGTATAAATGCATCAAATCTCTGCTCAGAAGTGTGCCACCCATTCAACAGTGTGCCGCACTCAACGGTGCTCTGGTAAAGTTTCTCTCTGTAGTTAAAGGAAGAGATCCGCTTTTATCTTCCCCTCACTTTGTCTCTGGTGGCTTCAAACAGCTGATTTCAAATGCAGCCAGGTGAGATGGTAAAGAGGTAACACTTCCATGCATGCAAACACACATACTGAATATCATCCTAGCAAGTCAGCCAAAAATAAACATTTTCACACCCTCGGGTTGTAAAACTGTTTGTCATTTTTACATAAGAAACCTTAAAAAATTCTGCAGTAAAAACCTGTTAATTGGTCAATTCTAACTTATGTCTTTCTTTGTTTAGTCGTACAGTAATTATGTTTTTTAAGGAAAACATTTCAGGATTTCCATGTATGGACTTCTATGGTGCCCCCAAATTTTAACAAAATGCAGTTTAAATGTAGATTCAAAGAGCTCTAAACGATCCCGATAGTGAAACGATCGGTTATTTTCTAAAAAACTAAAGTTTATATACTTTTTAAAATCAAACGTCTTGTCTAGCTCTGTGTGAACTGTTTTTTTCCGGTTGTGACAGTTAGGGTACGTCTAAACTCCCGTCTCATTTTCTCCTCCAACTTCAAAGTCATCCTACACCGCTGTTTTTACCTGTTTTTTGTAAAGGGTGTTTGATCTTCTTTGCATGTTCACTTTGTAAACTCTGGGTTAGTACTTCTGCAGTGATGTGACGATTTTAAAGTTGGAGGAGAAACTGATATGGGAGTTTTTAGACGTACCCTAACTGTCATGACCGGAAACACAGTTCACACAGAGCTAGACGAGATAAGCGTTTGAGGTTAAAAAGTATATAAACTGCAATAAAAAAATGAAAAAACCATCGCTATCGGCTGGGATCGTTTAGAGCCCTTTGAAGCTGCATTTAAACTGCATTTTGGAAGTTCAAATTTGGGGGCATCATAGAAGCCCATTACATTCAAAAAACATAATTTCTTGTTTTTGGAAGCGAACTAATACTTTAATCACTAATAATCATTCTCTCTGGTAGGCTTAAAGGGACAGTTTACCAAAAAATGAAGATCATTGATTACTCACCCTTATGTCGTTCCTAACCCATACGAGTTTTATTTATCTTCGGAACACAAATTAAGATATTTCTGATGAAATCAAATGAAATTGCAGTGAAGACTGATACAGAAGAGAAGAAATTGTTGAATAAAGTTATTTTGTTTTCTTCGTAAGATTTTGGTTGCACCACTGATGTCACATGGACTATTTTAACAATATTCTTACTACTTTTCTGGGTCTTGAACATGTCAGTTGTGTTGCTTTCTATGCAGGGTCAGAAAGCTCTCAAATTTAATCAAAAATATCTTAATTTGTGTTCCGAAAGACGAAGGCCTTATGGGTTTGGAACGACATAAGGGTGAGAAATTAATGACAGAATTTCATTTTGGGGTGAACTATCCCTTTAAGAAACCCTGTCACCGTGTCATCATTGAGTCAGTGAGTTAAAATCGAGAATCGGATCAGTCTGATTCGTGATTGAATCATATATTCTGATACTGTGTATATCATCTGATTTTGTGACTCATTTGTCATCGAATCAGACATTGCTTCATCTTTCATAAAATCGACAAGGAGAGCTACAGCAGACATCAGTATTTTCATTTTTGGCTGGACTGTCTCTTTAAATACACTTTTTAATAGG
The DNA here is from genome assembly GCA_012976165.1 of Labeo catla. Lineage (NCBI taxonomy): Eukaryota > Metazoa > Chordata > Actinopteri > Cypriniformes > Cyprinidae > Labeo > Labeo catla. The sequence goes on from VONZ01000935.1 coordinate 190,973, forward strand.
TCAGTATGTTGCATTAATATTACTAAAATAGCATTCAATTATGAGCATTCTTATTATATTTGATTAATTTGTATTCAACACCTTCTTATAAGTATTGAATGCTGTGTCCATGTAGTGTTTTAAACCAGAGAATATAATTGTTTTTCTTTTATATTCTCCCTCTCACATTTGTCCATCTCTTTCTTTCTATACACTAAAGTTGTTTTTTTTCTGTCTTCTCCATTAACCTCTTGGCAGACCTGCTAAATGTCATCTCAATCAAATACCCACTAATGCCATCCATTAATTGTTGACACATGCTGTTAAAGATAGTTGTGTGTGTGTGTGTGTGTGTGTGCATTTCCGTTCTGTGCTAGCATGAACAGTGGTTTTCAATCAAGTATGCATGTGTGTGTAGACTCATGCATATAGCACAGAATGGGTTTATTCAAATTTGAAAAGGAAGGGCTTTTCCTGTTGTTCAACTTTTAAAAGAAGTATTTATGAAGAAGTATATTCAATCAATTGGGAGATGAAGAAACACAAAACGAGAAATCAATTCTAAAGTAAGGATGACACTTACACAATCCCGTTACGGGAAGCTCTTCATTTGCGGGCGTGCATCTGCATGTAAATGTGTGTGTGTTTGAGCATCTCAGGGAATCGTGATGATGCATTACGAGTATATTGGATGAAGTTCTTTAGACAGGAAGTGAAGCCACATATGGTCAAACAACACACTGTCAGAATTATGTTGTGTTTTGGTTTAGTTTGAGTGTTCCTTGTTCCTGTTTTTAGTTTGACCTAGTTTCCTGATTCCAATACACAAGCATTATACAGTGTCCATGTGACATAAAAGTATCACTTCTAGTATTTTAATAATAATGTATGGTATCTTACTAATAATATAATCATTTTAAAAGCTTGTCTATTTATGTAGTTAATGAAAATCCCTTTAAAGGATTACTCGACTCCTAGAATAAAAATTTCCTGATAATTTACTCACGCCCATGTCATCCAAGATATTCATGTCTGTCTTTCTTCATTCGCAAAGAAATTATGTTTTTTGAGGAAAACATTTCAGAATTTTTCTCCATATAGTGAACTTCAATGGTGCTCAATGGATTAAAGGTTAAAAATGCAGTTTTAATGCAGCTTAAAAGGGCTCTAAACAATCTCAGCAGAGGAATAAGGGTCTTATCTCGCACAACGTCTAAAAAATAAAAAAATAAATAATATTTATACACTTTTTAACCACAACTACTCATCTTGTCTAGCTCTGCAATGCGCATGTATACTCTGAGCACTCTGGTTTAAGACAGTTAGGGTAAGTCAAAAAACTCCCATTTCATTTTCTCCTCTTTAAAATCATCCTACATCGCTGTTTTACCTGTTTTTCGCTGTTTTACCTTTTTTTTAAAGGGCGTTTGACCTTCTTTGCCATTCACCTTGTAAACACTAGGTCAGTACTTCTACAGCGATTTTGAAGTTAAAGGAGAAAATGAGATGGTAGTTCCTCGACATGACCTAACTGTATTGAACCGAAGTGTACAGAGTACGTATGTGTATCACAAAGCTAGACAAGATGAGCATTTGAGGTTAAAAAGCATATCAACTGCAAATTTTTGTAGACAATAACCGATGTTTGTGTTTTGGTTTGTATCGCATTTAAAAATGTATGTTAGTGGCAGGGATTTTTCAATCATTCTTTCTGCAGGTTACATCATTATGCCATCAGGTGATGAAAATTTTCCTTATGAGTGAATCCTTAAAGGGGTCATCGGATGCTAAGTTCACTTTGTTCATGTTGTTTGAACATTAATGTGTGTTGGCAGCAGAGATGCTCACAAGTCTCTGAGCTAGAGTCCAAGTCAAGTCTCAAGTCTTTGAGCTAGCGTCCAAGTCAAGTCTCAAGTCTTTGAGCTAGCGTCCAAGTCAAGTCTCAAGCTCTCCAAGTCAAGTCTCAAGTCTCTGAGCTAGTCCAAGTCAAGTCTCAAGTCTTTGAGCTTCCAAGTCAAGTCTCAAGTCTTTGAGCTAGAGTCCAAGTCAAGTCTCAAGTCTCTTTATTATATTAAGTCTCTGGTTATAATAAGTGTTGCATCACGTACAGCGACCCATCCAACACTGCATAGCTATATATAAGGAATTCAAAGCATGTAATATGTTATAATGACTCCTTTATCTATTAGCATACAGTATCAGCTTTGATTTTGGTATATAATCAGTGTAAACGGGCTATTGCAACATGACAAAAACACCAAGAATGCTTTACTTTTAAGTTAATGTTAAATGATTTAAATAACTGCCAGCAGGTGGCGGCAAGAGACTGATTTAATTACTGAATCATATCATTCATTTGATTCGTTCGAACTGCTGCTTCATTTAGGAATAAAGAGTGACTGTCTTTATGAATGGGAAATTGAATCATTTCACTAGATTCGTTTTAAAAACGAGTTCATTCATAAACGAAACACCGCTGTGTTTGAATGGAGATGCGCAGCGGCTCAGTTGTGACTTGTTTCAGACTACTTTTGACGACGAAATAGAGCAAAATCAGGCAATAGTGTTATAGTCAGACAATGTAAGTCACTTAATAATAACATCTTGTTTATTTAACTGCTGTATTAAATCAGTATCTCATTTACAAACTCCCTTAAAATTAGTAAAAGCTTAGTTCGCGATATCACAAAGCTCTATTATAATCAACGACGCTGTCTATACTGTCACTAATCAGTCTCTTATTTACACTCTCTCTATGTAACACTCTACACTCTACACACACTCTACACTTTATGAAAGGATTCGTAAAATGTATGTGATACATTACTGAACGTTGCAAAAACACGTAGAAACCTTTAAATCTCCCCTGAGCGCAAACACAAATATGCTGATCGGGTCAGTCGCACATGATGCTCGTTTTTTGTTCGTTGTCCTCTCATGTGTGGCGGCCGCGCCTAAAATAAAAAAAAATAAAAAATGTGTGGCCGCGCCCGCGCGCAGCAGATACACGTCACGTGTTACATGGGCAGGTTATAGGTAACGGAGGGAGGGGAATAACAGCGAGCTCATCAGTTGTTTCCTAAAAATAAACATTGTTCACAAGTCCCGCAGCTCGAGTCCGAGTCGAGTCTGAAGTCTTTCAAGGACGAGTCTCAAGTCGAGTCTGAAGTCACTGTGTGTGCGACTTAAGTCGCACTCGAGTCCGAGTCTCAAACTCGAGTCCCCATCACTGGTTGGCAGTGTATGTACAAATCTACCCTATAATGATAAAAATCCATGCAGTGGTTTTTAATTAATCTGTAAAAATAATATCCCCTTTTTCAAATCGAACCGTTCTCAGATGCCTGTCGTTGTGGCGTCACACCGACAGAGGCCGCTCCCACGATAGTTGATTGACATGAGCGTCTTACCTTAGATCAGCTGTCAGAATCCGTCATCTTTGTTTCAATGCCAGAGCAGGCATGTAAGTTAGACAAGAATATCTCAGATTGAGCGATTGAGGTGTTGTGTTGCTGGATGTAATAATGAATGTAGTGATCGTCATTTACTCCTGACATCTGAGCCACTGAAGATGCAGTAGATTACGTTTGTTTGTGAAGGGAATGGGCCTCCCGATCTACATATATCCATCTATGTTCGCACGAATCATTCGTGATCCAGCTTCACTTACAGCAGAAGTGAATATAAGGTTTTTTTTTTATCAGTCTTTGCGATCGTCTTTCCTAATAATGTGGTAGTTAGCAAGTTTAGCAGCTAAATGCAGGCGTGTAAACAGGCGCTAGAGGTTGCATTTTCAAAACAGTAACAAAGGCAAAGCTTGATGACACTATGAGAGAGAACTGAACGATGGGAGATGTCATTGTATGTATGGAATTCATGACTCATGTTCATGGATGAGGTAATAATTTAATTGGTTTTACTACCTGTAACTTCCACAGTTGTTCTAACAGTGAATAAATTATACAAAGAGAGCAAGCAAAGAACATTTACATTGTCAAAGAACATTATGACTGACTTCAGTCTAGCCTGAGTTTAAGCACTCTCAAAAAAGCTGTCTATACACTGTTTGATGAATGAATCTCTTACTTACATCATATGTACATCTGCACTTTGTTGTTTATGACAAGAGAGCAGAATTCAGTCAGCAAGACAGCCTACAATGATCAAAAAACTCATTAGGTGATGAAGATGACTCATCTGGATGCCTCTGATTGGCCATTGCGTTCATAAGCTCAACAGACTTGTGTGCGATTGGTTATAATGCGCAACACATAAAAAAGAATTTACAAATACTTGGGAACTTTTGGGATAATGTAAGTACACAACTTCATGAAATATATGACACTGTGCAAGTGGTTTTTTGGATATTTTTATAATAAAAATCTTACATATTGTGCCTTTAAAAAACACTAGTTCATTCAGAAACAAAAAACTACCACTGTAGTGGAGAATTCCAGTTGTTTGATTTATTTTTGTATAAATATTACTTTTCTGCTGCTACACAAAAAGGCATATATAAATCCTGTAACAAATCTAGTCAGGTGTAGCCGGAGGAGGTGAAGGGTTTCAGAGGAATTCTGATAGCACTCTGCAAAACCTGTTTACCATTAACACAGAACCAGACTATTTAAAGAGACATCGGATGCAAATTTCCCTTTTACATGGTGTTTGCATATAAATGTGTCTTAGCAGTGTGTAAACATAACCACCCTACAATGATAAAATCTATTCCCTCCTTTTTATTTAATCCCTAAAAACCTAAACAGTTTCAATTTTTGAGCTGTTTTGATTTTCTGAGCAGTATGACATCATATTGCTCAAGCCCCACCCACGACTGCTGGCAGACTGTCCTGTATTAGCATATTTCTGCCCTCAGCCAGTTGTACACTGTCAGCCGTTTTGTCAGCGCTCAAGCATCTGTGTCTCGTAAGCAATGCAGGTGTTTTGTAGTTAGATATAAAAGTGAACATAAGAGTCTTCATTTTCTCCCGACATCAGAACCGGAGGACCCAGTGGATTAGTTTTGTTTTTGATGGTAACACACCACCGAAAACACAAAAAAAAAACAGAAGAGGGGGGTGGAGTGAGCAGTAGCTCATTATCATTTAAAGAGACGTGCACTGAAATGGGTCGCTGTGAACAGAGCTGTTTTTGACAAGGTAAAAAGGGTGTTGTTTTACATGACCATTTAGGAATTTTAACCAAAGTATTTAGCAGACATTTCATGAAGACCCTAAATAATCATACCAACTTGTGGAAAATGGCCATCTGGTGTCCCCTTTAAATTTTGAGCAGGCAATCAGCAGATTCAGCACCTTGTGTCATGTTGTAAATGATGTGATTGCTAGCAGACTGCATGTAAAGGACCTATCTGTCTGCGTATCTAGAGTTTCATGTGATACTTCTATATATATTTGACCATCATAAACTTTAGTATCAAAAACAGCACATTTTCCTTCTTCTATATTAATTTAACAAAACTGTGTTTCTTCTGTGTCTTTTGGAAAAATTAGGATTTATACTATATCTGGATCAGTGACATAACACTGACACTGTATAGACAGTTTCCTAAACATCATCGTTTTGATGATCTCGTGACCTTGTTGGACACCGATTAATTTCACACCTCTCTGTTTTCTCTCACTGTGTGACTGGTTGTGTATGCCTACGCGTATGCTTATTTGTGTAGTCTGTTCCACCTACTCAAGCAGGTCTGGCTCAGGTGACAGATGGATCATGAAGAGCTTGTCACTTGTCTGTCAGTGCTTGTTTGTAAAGACGGCATTCATGAGAACTCTATTATAAGCCTTTTGGTGAACTGAGGGTGAGGCTTAGGTCAGCTTACACAATGACATAAAGATCAGCAGGGTCAGTTTATTAAGTGCCACATAAAATGTGAAACCTACATTTGTTTCTTTTAGGGGGCATAGTGGCATATTCAACAGCCAAACAACATGTGGGATCCAAAGGGATCCAGTCAGACAGTATATAAAAACTGAACTCAGAAGATACTGCCTCTGGGTATTTGAATGGAAAGTAAGTCATGACGTGTGAATCTGCCTGCTTTGGATCAATCTAGGTCAATTCATCTTCTAGTGTTGTTATTGATTGTTAAAACTACACCATCAAGATAAAACTGAATCAAATGAGACGCACTGGGACTGGAGAGCTACACTTCTGCCTTTGTTGCCAATTCTGTTTGTTCTTACCCATAATGCAGTTCAGCTCTCGATGGTGACTCTCAATCATGATCTTTCTCTCTGACAGCACAGAAAGCGGCACAAGCTTATTTTTGATTGCATCCCTAGACAACAGCACATTTGAGCGAGGGAGCACATTCCTGAAAAAGGGAGAAAGGTCATTTCAGGGTCAACAAAACGAATGCAGGATTACATGCAAGGAAATTATTTCATTCATCCCTGTTCATGTCAGCCATGGTTGTTTGCAAAGTTGTGCTCATTTCACTTCAGTCCTTTGTTTTGCTTCTGGCTGTAGGCCTATTATGTATGCAAAGCTGAACATTTGCATCAACAAAATTAGCTTCTCACAAGCAAAAAGTTCCCCTGCGTGTCTGTGACAGATGTTTGTCGGTTAAGTCTGTCATGTCGTTTTCATCTGCGTGGCAGAGGAAGAAGCAAAATACAGTCTCCGGAGCCACAATACAAACAATGTTTAATGCATGACAGGTCTTTACAAGACCAATAATTAACGCACATAACCAGTAGACACAGGCTATAAATATAACACTTCACAGGAAACAATAAATACAGACTCAATTAGCGTCTATGCAATATTTAAAAGATAAACAGGTTAAAACAGAAAGTTATTTGGTGTAGTGCAGAAGTGTAATCAGGCAAGAAAAAAATATAGATATAGATTTTATAATTACAGGAAAAAAAAAAAAAAATTTAGAACTGCTTCTAGTCTGTAGCTCTGATTTTCATCAAAATCAAACCATAACGTCTTCAGACCAAACAGACAAAAAGTTATGGAATTCAAGTTGGTTAGTCAAAACATTCTCAAACAACACCAGAACAAATTTGTCAAAAAACTTAAAGGGATAGTTCAACCAAAAATCAAAATTAGCCCATTGCGTCATCCACCCGGAGCTGCTTCCGTGTATGACCAGTCTGCACAAGCTAGATTAAAGTGATTCTTACAATTTAGATATGGATATTTTTCTTACACAAATGCACTGATTCGCAACAGGATGCCTTTATTCACCCCCCAGAGCTGTGTGAGGCACTTTTTATTATGAATGGATGCACTTTATTAGACTTATTTTGGACTAATGAAAATAAACATCTGCCCATGCCATTCTAAAGCTTGGAAGTGCCAGGATCATTTTTAATATCCACAAGTTTCCTGGAGGCGCTACTGTAAAAAAGAATGTGGGTGCAACTTCCGGTGAGGTGGCGGACGTAGTATACAATGGTATTTTGTGTGCTAATTAGCGAAGAGGCTAAGTGTTTTTTAGACCATTGTTTACTTTGTAAAGATGCACACCTTTATGAGAGATGTCATTACGTTCTTATGCACAACATATGCTGTTCGAATTTGTGTTCCCACATCATTAGCAAGTTTGGATCGCTAAATCTTCAATGACTGTCAACTAGTGAAGTGACATTTGAACCGAGACATCAGAGCTTGTGTTAAAGGGCAGATGAAGCCTTGATTCGAGGATTGTTAACGTATAAATCCCTTTCGTAGAAGCCTCACTTTCTGTCGAGTCATGTGCGCGATTCACTTTGTGTGTCGTAATGTTCGACCCCCAGATCTTACTTTGCGAGTACATTTTCATTGGGACCTATTTAATAATTCCATTATTAAATACCCAGTCATACAAGTAATTTAAAGAATACAAATTATTTCAGGAAAATTAGATATATGCAATATGCAATTAATATATGTGTACATTATTGTTCTATTACATCATATTGATATTTGTACTGGCATTTAATTGCACTGTTCAATGGGTAAATTCATTTATCAGAGTCAGAAATTCAATGAACAAACACACAAACACAGTTAGGCTTCCGACGGAGCTTTAGTCTTTTGGCTGCTTTACTTTCTACTAACCACCAGATCGCGCTGTTTTTGACACACTCAAAGTTTTGAATCTTTTCCCGAAACAGTTAGAGGAAAGTCTCTGTGTTTCACAAGGCTTTATTTGCCTGTCACTCCTGTCAACTGTTGAATGAATAAGTGTCACGTCCTGCTTGTTTACTTTGAACCGGTAGACGCTCCCACTTTTGACGCAAGGGCTCATGGGGTGTAGGAAACTCTGACTGGATTTGACTGGATACATCTAGTATGCCTGGAGGGTGATTAAATAATAGGCAAATTTTCATTTTTGGGTGAACCATCCCTTTAAGCTTTGTCGTAAAATGCTAGTTTATACAAGCACATTGGCGTATCCTTACGAAACTTGGTATGTGTATTCGCCAACATGGTCTGAAAGTACTGAAAGTTTAACCTTTTAACTGTCACCCATCCCCTCAGAGATACGCTTAAGTTTATTTCACTATATTACAATTACATTTTTTACAAACAAAGTTTGTTACAAATTATGTAGGAACAGTAATAGATTAATTTATGACAAGAGTGCATCTAAAAAATCTACATCATAACAGGAGTTCTGATCATGTTTTAGAAATGATTATATTTATATATCAATTAAAAAGTTTAAAACCTCAAAATTCATCTTTTGAAACGCATTTTAAAATCTGACACTGCATTACCATGGAAATGGTACTTCAAAATCATATTAGAAAATGCATTTGTTCATGAATTATAACAAAGTTTGGATAGTGCACTTTCACATTCAAAAATGAGGGTTAAGGGCAGCGCCCCCTTGTGGTCAATAATTATTTTAAAAATCCCCCAAAAAATGCTTGCTAATAAATAGGCAAAATACGTTTTTTTGGTCTTGATAAGTTGCTTGGATCATGCCAAGAACATCAATACCAATTGGCCCTTCGCAAAAACCCGCCCTCCTTACTGTTTGATACTGTTGCTATGTCCGACAAATAATGACGCTCTTACACTACACATCATGTTCTAACGCAGTGAAAAATACATGGAGCAACGAGGAAATTGACAACACGCCAATAGACAAGACAGAGCAGGTTACATCTGGTATGAAACAAGGTCTCAGCTTTAAAATGTTGTCATTTTTTGAGAAATGAAAACAAACACAATTTTGTGGTTCTTTAATGTGTCGTGACAGGTCATGCCTTCATGAGATCAATCGACACGTGAACCAGTTATCTTTTTTTCTTTACTTAAAACATGAAAAAACTTGAATGAACATCAGAATGTGTTTTATTTCAGCCACAAAAAGACGTCAGTACAATTTTCCAAGTTTTAATCCACCAAAGTTAATCTACTCTCCTGTCTGATTTGTTTGTTGAACAAAATGGCGGATTCTGTGTTATGATTGGTCAGATCGCCTGTCAGTCAAGCTGTTTGCAGAGAGTCAATTATGCTGCCTTCACACAATGTCGTAATGACCATAATTCCGAGATGACAACAAGTGACATTTTACTTCATAGCTTTTCATGTTGTCTGACTCAGAGGTACCAACTTTTTCAAACTCCTCCTAAACTGTTAGTCCAATTTTCACCAAATTCAAATCGATTCATCTCCAGACTGTGCGGTTGAAAAGTTACGGATTTTGTGTCAATGGACAAAACAGTTTTCATTTACCGCATTGACAAATTTGATGGCGTGATGCCAGACTGCATCTAAGGCTGTATCTCTGCAAACTTTGACACAGTGATACCAAACTGACTGTGTGTCATTGCTGGTCAAAAGAGATAAACAATTAAATCATATTACTAGTTAATGTATTAAAGGAGACCTTACAATATGTAAAATAAGTCTCAGATGTCCCCAGAATGTGTCCGTGAAGCTTCCGCTCAAAATACTCCACAGATCATTTATTATATCATTTTGAAAAAGGCCATTTTGAGTGAAAGCAGAAACACTGTTTTCGTGCATGTCTCTTTAAATGCAAATTAGCTGCTGCTCCCTGCCCCCTTTTCCAGAATAGGGCTGTGCCTTAACAGCTCCTACCTCAGATACTCTGCCAAAAAACAACTGTTTGGTTTTGATTATCATGTCTATCACACTGAAATCATGCGTTTTAAACCAAATTAGTTTAAACTTCTGAAATAGGGTTTTCTAAGTGCACATATTCGAAGCACGCGCACAGAAAGCGGTTGTCACACAGCATGTGAGTACTAAAGTTCTAAATACTAAGTCCTCTTTCATGTCTTATTGCACTTAAACTGTCAAACATACACAAGTTTATGTTAAAAACACACAGAGGTTACAAAAAACAGTTGGTAATGTCTGTGAAATTAAACAGTTGGGAAAGAAATGGCATGTTTATATTAAATCTGTGTGGCAGCAGTGTAATATACAGTATATAAATCAATAAATCCACTGCTCTCTTGTTACCTCTGAGGCTGGGACTCAGTCATTATTATTATTTACTCAGTCATTAAGTCATTATTTTTGTTTTCTTTGCACACAAAAAGTATTCTCATAGCTTCATAAAATTATGACTGAACCACTAATGTCACATGGACTATTTTTACAATGTCCTTACTATCTTCCTGGGTCTTAAATATGTTGGTTGCGTTACTGTCTATCCAGGGTCGGAAAGCTCTCAGATTTTATCAAAAAAATCTTAAATTGTGTTCTAAAGATGGATGAAGGTCTTATGGGTTTGGAATGACATGAGGGTGAGTAATTAATGACAGAATTTTCATTTTCTGGTTAACTATCCCTTGAATTGCTGCTTGCAGCTATACTTTCTACTATATTCAAAGAATAGAAAGAGCACCACAGTTACAGGAGTTTCCAAAACTAAAAACTAACAAACAGACGAATGGCAGTGTTGCAGCTGCATACAGGTTTCTCTTGAAGTGTAATGTTGCTGTTTCTAAAAACGAGAGTAGAAAACTAGGACAGTCTTCTCTTATTTATAGTGAAGCAATAATCAGCATTTGAACCAGTGCTCAGCCCTCGTCAGCGATTAAACGAAAATTTTAAAAATGTAAGAGTGTATTTTTATGCATGTTTGAAGAAAAGTGGATGCTGGGGCATTTTAGGTGGTTGTTAGGGTGAATGTTATAGATGGTGCAAGTTCTGTGACTGAGAAGAAACAGAACCTCCAAACGAAGCATAAATATGCTAGAAATGTGTATAAAAAGTGACTGAGAGATAGAAAGATCTCTATCCAAATATATGTCTGGCTTTAGGTTCGCACATGTCTTTTTCAACTTCTGATTTTTCCATCAGCACAATGTCAAAAATCCTGCAACTGATGTTAGCCTCATTAGCCCTCTAGTGAAGAACAGTGATCTAAAGTGGGTCTGGTGAACCTCGTGAGACTTTCATTAACCGGATAGCATTTGTCATGACTGATGTGTTGATTACATGCATGTGTGTGCTGTATCTCAGCATGACTCCTGCTTCGCACGATAAGGTAAGGCAGCGTGAGAGACAGAGAGAGCGCTGGAACGCATCTGACATCAGGAACGCTGTGATGAGCTAAATATAATACTTACTGAGCACCAGAGACAGCAGCACTGACATGCATTTTCATACACACACTTGAGTTTTATGCATCTTCACAATGACATGACACCCAGGAAGTCATCAGCTGCCTCCTGTCTCTGTATACAAATCAGCTAGAAGATATTTGAATAAGCTGCATCCTCTTGAGAGACAGCAGAGGAGGAAGTAAGGCAAATATTCAGACCTGTGATCACGTTAAGTAGGGCAAGGTGGAGAAAAAGTGGGATTATGGATTTGTGGGAAGCAAAAGCGATAGAGATGCTTATGTGGAGGTGAGAGGAGGTGAGCAAAGTGTCATTTTTAACTAAAGAGGGCTTGTGGGCGAGCCAGAGACCTATGGCATTCAATCTCAGAACTACAAATATCTTTAAAATCCCCTCCCACCCAATTCATGACATCTAATTCTAGAGACTGTGGATAAGATTGTAATCCTCAGGACATCTGGACACAAGCCAGCCTGTCCTGAAATAACACTCTCTCACGCAGACAAACAAACACACTCTTTTTGCATGTGGAAAGATATAAAAATGTGTTTAATAATTAAGTCATTTATAAATATTTCAGTTCATCACATTCCAGAGAGTAGGCTACAAGACAAAATCAAACATGAATATGTAAACAAAAGAGGCATCTCACATCAGAATCTCTATAAATATCCCAAAATCAACGGAAGATTACAAACACCATATAAAAGGAAATATCTGCTCAGTGACACACTGTAGTTAGAGGTACATATGATTTTTATCTTCAAAGTATATTAATTTTCGGCTAAAAACAGATTTCAAATTTGCATTAAACACGAGAAGAGGGAGGGACAAAATATACAACCAACAGCTTTTGTATAAAGAGCTGGGTCCACCTAGAGTTAATATTTCAAAGCAATTTATACATCACATTTACATGATTTATAGCACAGCATGAATCCATCAAGTCTCCTTTTGCACGATTAGGCAATATGGAGGAAATGCAAATCTTGCGTCTGTAGTTTAATGTCTCCCTCTATTGGCAAATATAAGGACAAGCAACCAAAACATACACCAAAGTAAGGCTGCACGATAATGGGTAAATACATAATCATGATTATTTCGCTCAAAAAAATAACAGATGCCCTGGTGAAAAAAACAGCATATGCTTGTAGGTATGTTTTGATGCTGGAATGCTGGTTAGGTAGGTTTTGATGCTGGTTTAACCTGGTCCTTAGCTGGTTTAAGCTGGTCCTTTGCTGGTTTTTGCTGGTTATGTTTTTGGTCAAGGACCAGCATGAACCAGCAAAGGACCAGCATGAACCAGCAAATGACCAGCTTAAACCAGCATCAAAACCTACCTAACCAGCATATGCTGGTTTTTTCACCAGGGTGGTTAGAGGCAAGTAGCAACAAGGACGAGCTGTTTTACTTACAGAATATCACAGTATCAGAGTGCAGATCACTAAACTCCAACAATCAAGTTTGTCTTAGTTTTTTCACAGATAATGTTTTACCAGTACATAGAGAACGCATGCAAGTAATCATGCACCAAACACACTAATAATGCCCGTTGTATATTCTAACATGAAAATGTACTGTACACACGTTTTTTCCCATACAAAAATCTGATATATGGCAATATATGTAAACACATATATAATATATATATATATGTCCATGTATGGATTACACAGATATACAAAATATATGTCTGATACATATTTGCAACATATATTTCAAAATATTACAAAAATGGCCCATGACGGTTCCTGATGGTTACTGAAGCATCAGAATGACCAAAAGAAATCTCACTGTAAAAATAATAGTGTGATACTTAGAAACTTGTACATGTCAGCCTATACACTACCAGTCAAAAGTTTTTGAACAGCAAGATTTTTAATGTTTTTTAAAGAAGTCTCTTCTGCTCAACCATCCTGCATTTATTTCGTTCAATGTACAGCAAAAACAGTACAATTTTGAAATATTTTTACTATTTAAAAAAACTGTTTTCTAGGTATTTTAAAATGCAATTTATTCCTGTGATTTCAAAGCTGAATTTTTAGCATCATTACTTCAGTCACACGATCCTTCAGAAACCATTCTAATATTCTGATTTGCTGCTCAAATAAAAAACATTTATTATTATTATTATGTTGAAAACAGCTGATCAATTTAAAGCATCCTTGATAAATAAAAATATTAATTTCTTAAACAGTGTATAATATTACACAAGCTTCTTTCACATAAATGCTGATCTTTGGATCTTTCTATTCATTAAAGAATCCTGAAAAAATGTACTAAACTGTTTTTAGTGATGATAATAATAATAATAATAATAATAATAATAATAATAAATCTTTATGGAACAGCAAATCAGCATATTAGAATGATTTCTGAAGGATCATGTGGCACTGAAGACTTCAGTAATGATGCTGAAAATGTAGCTTTGATCACAGGAGTAAATTACATTTTAAAATATATTCAAATAGAAAGCAGTTATTTCAAATAGTAAAAATATTTCACAATATTACTTCTTTTGCTGTATTTTGGATCAAATAAATGCAGGCTTGGTAAGCAGAAGTGACTAATTTAAAAACATTTTTATTCTTATTTACTTCCTATTCTATTTACTTTATTAATTTATTTAAATTAAACACATTGTATTTTGACTATAATATAAAAAGAATGTATTGCATATCTATAAAAATAGTTTTTCAGGAAAGTACCTCAATGTTAGCAAAAAAGGAGCGCTCCTGATTTGTGTTCCCAGCGTCCCGTTTAAGCAGAGTAAAGTGATTAATAACATTGTGCCTCTCCAAGCTAAAACCATTGTCTCTGAAGGACAGAATAGCTGACAACTGCTTCTTGCTAGAAATGAAACGTGAAATGCATGTTAGCAAAGTTAACAAAACAATGCATTATTTGAAAATAATAATAATAATATATTCAAAGTTATTATAATGCTTACCTGATGTCTGGGTAATTACTAACCAATGGATTTAACAGATCTTTAATATGTTTTTCAATTCCCATTCCAATAATATCACTAAGGTAATTTCCCAGTGGATAAAGCCAGTTTAAGGATGATCCCTGAGTGCAGAAGAAAATTTTCAGTGCATTTACCTTGAAAAATACAGTTGTATATTTTACATTGTTTGATACTGGACTATATCTTACCATTTCCACAAACAGCTTCTTGAGTTCATTCCACTGTTGTTTCATTTTTATGGCAGCATCTTCGTTCTTGGGTTTTTTGCAGGAATATTTTTTCTTCATCAGCTGGGAGACATATTCTTTGGCTACGTAATAGTGCATATCATTGACGAAAATCTGTAAATACAGAGGCTGTGTTTAAAGTGGCGCTCTGCAGCTGTTATTAGAGCGCATCTCTGAGCACATGAGAGGAGACTCACTTGAGCTGATGGAGCTCTCATGGATTTACAGAGCCCAGAGTAATTCTCTATTGTAGAAACCACTTCTTTAAAATCTTCATCTGTTTTCAGCCATTTTTTTGTCATCATGCTATCCATGTAAGGCTTTTGGGGAGGAAATGACACTGTAGTTAGTTGTAATTTAAATCTTCAAATGAAAAATTCCCTGAAAATGTAGTCACTCTAAGTCCATTCAAGATGTAGGTTGAGTTTCTTCATCAGAACTGTTTTGGAGAAATGTAGCATTACAGTACATCGCTTGCTCACCAATGGATCTTCTGCAGTGAATGGGTGCCGTCAGAATGAGAGTCAAACATCTGATAAAAACATCACAGTAATTCACAATTAATCCACAAGACTAAAGTCTATAATTTAATCTCTATCATTCTGACGGCACCCATTCACTGCAGAGGATCCATTGATAAGCAAGTGACATAATGTTGACTTTCTCCAAATCTGTTCTGCTGAGGAAACAAAGTCATGTACATCTTGAATAGCCTGAGGGTGAATAAAGTTTCAGCAAATTTTCCTTTGGGGTGAATTATTCCTTTAAAATGACATGTTGAGTATATTAATATATATATGCAGTTAGGCCTACCTCGACCTCAGATTTGAAATGATCCATCAGGGCCTGTCTGAGTCTCCGAGTCAGTCCATCCACCTCTTTCTCCAGATTCTCCACCTGAGCTGAACAGCTCTCCTTATAGCACTGCACATTCTCTCTGTATGAAAAGTAATGATAGAAAAACTTACATACACACAAGGACTTTGGTGACTGAGATTACACATACAGTTGCAAAATGTTAATTATTTTACCAAAATCAGAGTCATACAAAATGCATGCTATTTTTTTTTTTTATTTAGTACTGACCTGAATAGGATTTTTCACATAAAATACATTTACTTATAGTCAACAAGAGAAAATAATAGTTGAATTTATAAAAATGATCCTGTTCAAAAGTTTACATACACTTGATTCTTAATACTGTGTTGCTACATGAATGATCAATGATTTTTTTGTGTAGTGACAGTTGTTCATGAGTCCCTTATTTGTCCTGGACAGTTAAACTGCCTGCTGTTCTTCAGAAAAATCCTTCAGGTCCCACAAATTCTTTGGTTTTTCAGCATTTTTCTGTATTTGAAACCTTTCCAACAATGACTGTATGATTTTGAGATTCATCTTTTGACACTGAGGACAACTGAGGGACTCAAATGCAACTGGTAAAGTTTTCACCCCTAGCTCTTTATGCATCGTTTTTTTCTTCTGAAGCATCAGTGAGCGTTTGAACCTTCTGTAATAGTTGCATATGAGTCCCTCAGTTGTCCTCAGTGTGAAAAGATGGATCTCAAAATCATACAGTCATTGTTGGAAAGGGCTCAAATACACAAAAATGCTGAAAAAACAAAGAATTTGCGTGACCTGAAAGACTTTTCTGAAGAACAGTGGGCAGTTTAACTGTTTAGGACAAACAAGGGACTTATGAAACAAAACACTAAATCACTAAACAAAACAAAACAAACAAAAAACAACAACAACAAAAAACACAGCTGTGGATCATTCAGATAACAACACAGTATTAAGAATCAAGTGTATGTAAACTTTTGAACGGAGTCATTTTTATAAACTCTACTGTTATTTTCTCTTGAGGACTATATGTAAACATCTTTTATGTAAAATATCTTATTCAGCTCAGTACTAAATAAAAAATAGCATGCATTTGGTATGATCCCTCTTATTTTGGAAAAATAATTAACATTTTGCAGATTCTGCAAAGTGTATGTAAACTATATTACATCATCACATTTCAAAGACAATTAATTATGAAAGAAAGATCAGTTCGTCAACTACTGTAATTACATTTCATATTAATTCAAACTATAATACATTTTTATTCAGTTGTAAAAAACATGATTTTAGTGTCTGTAAACATTACATTGAGTTTATAGTATATGTATATTATTTCCAAGCTAAAAATGCTAAAGCGTACTCCTTTTTCACAAGGGCAGCGTTCTTCTCATGGTGGGCTTACTTGAGTGAATTGAAACTGTTGATGTAGGTGATGTGATATTCTACCCAAAGACAGCAGTCCAGCAGGTCAGAGGTCAACAGAGAGACAGTGTTCTGTGAAAGCTCCTCTTCAAATCTATAACAGAAGGAAAGTGTTAGAGAAGGAAAGATGCGGAAGTGATCTCAAGTTAATCTATGATAATTCAGTGATACAAACCTTGTATAAAATGGATTTAGCTCTTCTAAACAGGAGCGTATAATTGACTTTCCCAGATTCTCATCGATCTTCTCAAGATTCCCAGCATAAGTTGCTATCAGCTGACAAGACAAATCGATAGAAGCAATTATAAAGACTTTTTCAAATGTAGGAATTCCGATAAGGCTAAATGTCACACATAAACTCTGTATGAAATTTAAAATGCTTGAAAATTAAATAAATAATACTATAAATATTATAGTCCTATAAATAGTCCTGACCTCACAGAGACCCATGTCTATTTTTGATATGACGAATCCATCTGTTCTATCGGGAGATTTCTTCTTTTCCCACATTTCTTTTTCAATTTTGATGAAATTCTCCAGTTCAAGTTTAAAGTCCACCTGATATGAAATATGGCATTAAAAATTGTAATACTTATTAGTATTTCATTCACTAAACTATCTTTCCTTGCAGTAGCTTACCTTTTGGCAATCAAAGTAAGTAATTTTTATTTTGTTCAGGTCCTCCTCCTTTATAAGTGCTCTCTGTTGGTCTTTCAGATCACTATGTAACACAAAAGAGACACAGTTTATTTAAAATATAAATTAAGCAATGAAGTGTCTATTTCTGTAGTTATGTGTCCTAAAACCTCACCTGGGGTACGAATGAGTAATGAACTCTAGAAGAGTGTCGTAATCTTTCAGCTCTGTCACCTTTTCCACAAGTTTCTTTAGATGCTCTCCTACAGCCTCATGGTGGCAAGACACATAGGTTTCATACACATTAAAGTCTGCTGGATACAAGCTGAGAAGTTCAGTCTTCACCCTCTCCAAATCGTCCACCACAGCTTTACCCAGAAGCTCCAGATGCACTGGCAGCCAGGAAACGTTCTGCTCTCGGCTGTCCAGAGGAACCTTCTCAAGTGTATCTCGAACCCCGTTCAGTATCGCATCCCTCCATGCTTCCCTCCATCCCTGCGTTGCTCCTGCCTGTCCCTGTCTCTTTTCTTCCTCCAGGATAATGTGTGCTACACACACCAGCAGCTCTTCATTGGAGTTGCATACAATCACAGAGATTTTGTTCCTTAGTGCGTCGTACAGCAGACTGAGGTCTTTCTCTTTTTTATCCAGATTTGCTTTAGAAGCTCCTTGTTCCAGAGTGCTCTGTTCTAGCTGGAACTCCATGCGAAGGGAAAGCAGGTTCAAATAGGCCTGTTTCAGCATGTCTTTTTGTATATAATCTTGGATCTCCATAACTATTGAGAAAACAAAGCAGGAATGAGAGAGTGTTGTTTTGATCATATCAAATATAGAGAGCAGTATGCATTAAATGCGCTGTAGAGATTTACCTGAGCATGGCTTTTGAGGGATCTCTGTGGTCTTAAATTCAAATTTCTCTGTGGTAACTTTCTCCTCTTTCTCCTCTGATAAAGATTGTTTCAATGACTTTTTAGATGGTTTTCTTTTTAAGTTCCCATCGCTTTTTCTAAAAAAAGAAAGTCTCCGAAAGACACCCTTCACTGTGAAAACACAGAAAACATAACTGTACATTTAAAACCTCAAAATCATGTCATTATATTCTCAAAATGCCTAAAGATGAAGAAAAACAACATTAATACTTATTCTGTGATAACTGTCCCAAAAGTCTTCTATAAGATTTAATACAGACTACAATAATGCATGAATACATACTTCACATTTCACTCCAGCACATTAAAAACATTACAATCTATCCAACTTTAAACATTGTTTTGTACAGTTTTGTATTGTACTGTACACTACAAGTCAAATCAGAATTTTAATATTTTTTTAAAAAAGTCTCCTCTGCTCACCAAGCCTGCATTTATTTGATCCAAAATACAGCAAAAACAGTACAATTTTGAAATATTTTTACTATTTAAAAATAACCGTTTTCTGTTTTAAGTTAACATATTTTAAAATGTAATTTATTTCTGTGATGAAAGCTAAATTTTCTGCATCATTACTCCAGTCTTCCATGTCACGTGACAAATGCTGTTCTTCTAAACTTTCTATTCATCAAAGAAACCTGAAAAAATTTTACTCAGCTGTTTTCTACATAATAATAATAATAATAATAATAATAACAATACATGTTTTTTGAGCAGCAAATCAGCATATTAGAATGATTTCTGAAGGATCATGTGACTGGAGTAATGACGCTAAAAATTCAGCTTTGAAATCAGAGGAATGAATTACATTTTAAATATATATTCAAATAGAAAACAGTTATTTCAAATAGTAAACAAAATTCAAAATGTTACTGTTTTTGCTATACTTTCGATCGAATAAATGCAGGCTTGGTGAGCAGAAGAGACTTTAAAAAAACATTCAAAATCTTTCTTTTCAAAAATGTTTGACTGCTAGTGTGTATTGTATAATTGACATTATTTAGCATTTTGTATTGTACTGTATAGTGTATATTGGTACACTTGCACAACATAATGACTTAACCGGGTGACAGTATATCTATTTTGTTCTATTATGTTAATGCAAGTCTAGTCATTTAAATTACATATCATTTCTTTGACTGTGATATATTTACCATTAGAAGTGGGAGATTTTTCCATTGTTACCCCTAATCCAAACAGCTTCTGAACGATTCTGTACATTACATAAAACAGAAAGACAGAGCATATAATGAAAGTAAAATAAGCAATATCAGCCAGCATTTTAATATAACCTTTTTTTAGTGACACTTGTCACTGACTATTCTTTACTGACTCTAATCAGGTGACTTTATTATGGTTAGTCATTTATTCACTATAGCAAACCAGACATTTCAGCCTACGGTAACCTTTATCACAGTGTTGCTTATACTAAAAACAAGCATTGGCTCTTCCTAGTTTCTAACTCAACAGCGAAAACCTAACCTTAAAGCGAATTACATCAATAGTACTTCCAGTACAGTAACAAGAAAGAATTATGATAACAATAAAGAGTAAATATTAATAAAAAGAATAAGTGAAATGTAACATAAAAGGTCATCATTCCTTGTACAGTACATTCATTCTCAGTCTCGCTGACAAATGACTTTTAGTGTGACCTCTAAAACATGAGCTGCTTTTTTATATTTTCTGCACCCAGAATTAAAAGAATAAAAGCACACAGCATGTGAAGCAAATAATGTGTAGCTCTTACCTGAAACCTTTTCAGGGAATGTCCCGTCTTCTTGAAACACCTTTATATATAAGGCAGGAACTTTACTTTCACTTTCACCTGTACGTGAAAAGACACGTATGCGACATGCAGGTATGAAAATCAAAGTAAGGCTTTTATAAATGGAAGAATATGTTATTTGATTAGGGGATAATACAAGCCTCAACAACATGAACAACTGCAATTCCTTTACTTCAGAGGCCCCTGACTAAACAAAAACATGCAGCCAAGAGAAATCAGTCACACTGTCACTCCATGTCTCTCTCTCTCTCTCTCTCACACACACACACACACACAGACAAATCTCCATTGCTTTACCTTTGTCCCAGTGAAAAGACTTAAATTATCATTCAACTTGTTCCATACACAATTTGTCATTCAAGTCAATGCTAATCTGCCTTGTTAATCCTGCTATTGGTGCTAAACATAGTCCCCTTGCATATACATGGGG
This sequence comes from Labeo catla, assembly GCA_012976165.1. Taxonomy (NCBI): domain Eukaryota; kingdom Metazoa; phylum Chordata; class Actinopteri; order Cypriniformes; family Cyprinidae; genus Labeo; species Labeo catla. The sequence continues at coordinate 211,772 of VONZ01000935.1, forward strand.
ACATGTTTATGACACTTTTTTATTTATTATTATTAAAAACGTACTAGATTACACTTGATTAGTTTATGCATAATAAAATATCGTTTTAATAATAAAAAAGCGTTTATATTTTTATATACTAACCATTTGTAAAAACCAATAAAGCAGAGGATTTGCTGTTATGTGAATATGCTTTTTTGCTCATGAAGGAAGCACATGATGCTACTTTGCATAACCACTTTTGTTCCCTTAGTGGTAGGCACAGTTGTATTTTCATAGATTATGGGAATCTGAAAGTGATGTGTAATCATATTTCAAAAACACTTTGAATCTTTTTCAAACAAGTCAGTGAATACAGTGACTCTCTGTCTAGAAACGAAATGTATTGAATCTGAAAGTTAAATCTGAAGCTAGTTCCTGTACCAGCGCGCCCTCAATGCACCTTTTCACTGACGTTTCAAGGTGAATACCAGAAGCTCTGTTGTAAGAACCAGGGGTTTTCGCAACGAAATATTTACGCGGAATTTTTCAGTTTAATCTTGCGGTTGAACCTGTCGGTGCAGCGCGTGTGCCAGCTGTTTGTTTTGCAAGAGATTTTATGTGAAAAGTGAAAGATAATTGCCAGTGGCAGACTTTGACAAGGAACACGGATCTCAGGTGAGTGAGAGGCGGGCTTCGTTTTACCGTACGATGTTTACAAACATATTTATAGCATAAATTTAAGCTACGTTTGACTAACCGACTAACCTGTAAACGTGTTAAAAGTTACTGACCTTCACAATACAACAGTTCCGCAATCTTTAATCCAGTGCTGGAGTGATGCCGTGGCTGTGCTAATACACATTTAAGCTTGAGAGTTTAGTAGTTTAAAAGCTTTAAAACTGATGTTACATTGATGTAATGTGTCATTTCAACGGGACTTCTTTGAGATAATGAATTAGTCAGTCCCTTACAGACATTTATCATGGTGTAATTTCCTCAAAATACCCCAGTTAGCCACTACTGGTGTTGTTTTCGGTGTTATAATGGAGATATTATACTTTATACAGTAACTCGGAGACTTCTTCCAACCTGTCAAGAAGTCATGGCACAAGCCTGCAGTTAGAACAGTAATAAATGCTACTAATTATTTAAAGCGAGACAACATATGAAAGTTACACGTTTATTATTAACTTATACAGCAATTACACGTGTTTAAATGGCAGTGGACTGCAGTGTACAATACAGTAAATGTATAGTGCAGTATAATAGGCTAATGTAATGGTAATGGCTAGTGTAATAAGCTAATTCAGAATTAAATGACAAAAATGGAGTTATGAAGATGAAAGAAGTGGACATTTTAATCATTGTGTAGGGCTACTTTATGAGAGGCCCTTTAAGACATATTTCAAACTTTATTCGTGGACACACAATCAAAGCATTCACACAGTATCAAACTCTCTCTCATACACTACTATAACGTCTCTCACACACTATCAAAGCTTTCAGGCACACTATTAAACTCTCTCCCATACACTGCTATATGGTCTCTTGCACACTAGCAAAGCTTTCACACGCACTATCAAACTCTCTTGCGCAAACTACAAATCTCATTCTCGCATGCGCTATCAAACTCTCTCTCGCACAGTATCAAACTCTCTCTCTGGCACACTATCAAACTCTCTTGCGCAAACTACCAATCTCATTCTCGCACGTGCTATCAAACTCTTTCGCACACTATCAAACTCATTCATGTGTTTTGAAACTCTCTTGCACAGTACGTTTTGATCGTTTGTTTTTCAATTTGAAATGAAATAAGAAACAAGAAAACGGCTTATTTTTTAGTTGTGTCGTTTCGTTTCGGCTAGATTTTTCTTTTTTTTTTTTTTTGGTTCATGGGTAGAAAATGGATAAAGGACAAAATTTGTTTTCCACACAAGTGGGCGATCCCAGTTTTTTTTCAACAAAATGATAGTCCTCTGACGGTGCTTTCTTCTATACAACCTAACGTGTTTCACAGAAATATTTATTTTATATTTATCACAGAAATATTAATCTTCACCCGGCCTGTTTTATTTTGGAATGGATTTAAATCTGAATAATGAAGCTGCGCTACCCACTAGACAGTGCAAAGAAGCACAGATCAATGTTCAGTCAAGTCATAACTTTTCTTTTCTTGGAACAGCTTGTGAAACACCGACTTTTCACAAGCCTAAGCATTATTATCTAGCTATTTATCAACATTTTAATTAAAGGTCTAGGCTGTGCACACTTATAACTTAAATCCTGGCCAAATGAAACGTTCCAGTGTCTATGATATACAGTACAGTAAAAATTGAACTCTCCATTCTCGGAACCTTCAGCCGAATTGCATTACAGTAAATCTCGTTTTTTTCGTTCTTCTGAACAAAAGAAAAAATAAGCCGTTTTCTTGTTTCTTTTTTTATTTCAAATTGAAAAAAAAAAAAACGATCAAAACGTACTGTGCAAGAGAGTTTGAAAGCACATGTGTGAATGAGTTTGATATTGTGCCAGAGAGAGTTTGATAGCACGTGTGAGAATGAGTTTTGTAGTTTGCGAAAGAGAGTTTGATAGTGCGTCTGAAAGCTTTGCTAGTGTGTGAGAGACCGTAGTGTATGAGAGAGAGTTTGATAGTGTGTGTGAATGGTTTGGTTGTGTGTGCGCAAATAAAGTTTGAAATATGTTTTAAAGGGCCTCTCATACTATTTTGTTAAACCAAACACTAAAAATAAGGACAGGAAAATGACTTAACCAGTTAACTTAACCACCTAAATATCTAGGGCTTGGTCAGGAGAGGGCTTTAAATTTTTGGTAACACTTTACAGTAAGGTTCACTAGTTAACATTAGTTAACTACGTTAGATAACATGAACTAAGAATGAACAATACTTGTACAGCATTTGTTAATCTTGGTTACTGTTAATGTAATGCATTATTAAAATCAAAAGTTATGCTTGTTAACATTAGTTATACTATTAAAAATAAAGGTGCTTCACAATGCCATAGAAGAACCTTTTTGACTAAATGGTTAAAATCTGAAGAACCTTTTTGTTTCACAAAAGGTTCTTTGTAGCAAAAAAAGGTTCTTCAGATTATAAAAAGGTAAGAAAGAGATGGTTCCCTAAAGAACCTTTGACTGAATGGTTCTTTGTGGAACCAAAAATGGTTCTTTTATGGCATCGCTGTAAAGAACCCTTTAAAGCACATTATTTTAAAGATGCACTGTGGATTAACATGAACTAACAATGAACGACTGTATTTTCATTAACTAATATTAACAAAGATTAATACTTTAATAAATGTATTGCTCATTGTTAATTTGTGTTAGTTACATTAAATAATGTTAACAAATGACACCTTATTGTGAAGTGTTACCTAATTTTTTTCCTTCCAATATGCTTTATTTTACTTAACTTTACTTAACTCTACTTAACTTTTAAGGTAGGGAGACATCCTAAGCTTTCCATGAAGGTGTAATGTCAAGTTAAATGGCCTTTAGATCCTAATTAAAAGTGCAAGTAAATTTGACATTTCCAAAAGTGTCCTACTTTACCATTCATTATTCATTCATTCTATTCACCCTATGTGAGGTTAATCTATTACATTATAGTTTAATCTATTAAGTTTCTATGTGTATTGCGAAACTTTGAAATTTAAACACTTTATACTAAAACAGGCAGAATTAGAAAGTTATAATTGTCAAAACTCTTGTTTGTGATTAAAGAAATTGAGCTTCTTGCGCAGTCTAAAGGAAATTTTACATTAATAATTTACATGGTATATCGTAGTATCTGTCTTATGTGAGGTCTGTGTAGCCTAATAGTTTAGAGATCTGTAGTAGAACTGAGCAGTGTAGTTTAGTTTTTTGGCTCTTCAGTGTGTTAATATAAGTTCACGTCTTTCTGTTGTTGTGACAACGTAGGCCTTCTACACCCATGTGAAAAACTGCCATGTTGTCAGTAAACAAAAAACTCCCGACATGATGTACCTGCTGATAGATTCAACAGTTGCATTCTTACATTCAAGTCTAGTGATCAACACGGTAACAATAATTCAGCATTTCTTAAAGTTCTTGATGTATTTTCTGTAGGCTTGATCCGACTGAACAAATGGCAGAAGTTACAAAAGAAGAAGTGGATGGTGAAAATGAGGTTAATGACCCACCAGAATGGGCTGAGGATGCAACCAAGGGTTTGAACAATGGTGAAAAACAGATGGAAAGTGCAATCAAAGAAAAGAGTCTTGGATTTCGAAAGTCAATCAGAGGAAGTTTAAAAGCGATCAGCAAAAAGAGCCCTATGTCACCGAAAAACAAAAAGTCGGAGAACAAAGACAACCAAAGCTCAAATTCTCCATTACGACCACTGCACTCTCCAAGTAAGTGTGTAACCACTAGACGTGGTGGAAAAAGTGTTGTTTTTTCAGTGGCAATGGCTTCACAAGGTCAGTAGTCTAAGAGCGAAAGGAGTGTAAACAGTGCTGGTTTAACCCTAATCACAGACAACCAAGTGAACTGTTAGTTGAAAAACATATGCTTTTTGTTATATTGCTATTATAATAACAATTCATTATGCAAAATTACATGCAAGTAACCCTACGGCTAACCCTAACCGTATAGTAAATACATGTAGTTAATTAATATTACTCAGTAGTTAAATGTATAATTACACTGTAACAAGGACACCTTAAAATGAAGTTTAGCTGTTATTTTAGCTGAAGCTCCTTTTATGTTTCTCTCTTCAGGTTTGAGCGGACATTCTCCCTCGCAATCTTCATTTCAGAGTCCAAAGGCAGAAAAACCTTCTCTTACCCGAACAATGTCAGGTGACTGATTTGTGCATGTCACTAGATTCACCTCTAGATAAGTAAAATATGAGTGTGCTATCGTGACAGGAAGTGTTGATAGTAAATGTTGCAAACAATGCAGAAAGGTTTGTTGCGGAAATGTTTTAAAGGGTTTGGGAGTTTAAGCTTTAGTCCATAATTCACAACTGTATTTCGAATAAACTATTTGCTTATGTACAAAAAACAAAACAGCACACATTAAAATATATATTTATTTCTAATAGAACAGTCACATGTACAAAGAATGTGTCCTCTTGACCTTTATATCCTGTTTATTATGTCATTAGCGTGCATTAAAGGGAAAGTGCACAGAGAAAAGAAAATTCTGTCATCATTTACTCGTGTAATAACGTTAATTATAACTGTTTGTGTTATTCTCAGATTCTGCAGTTGAAATAACAGAGTCATTGGTAAAGAGGGGGGCATCATTCAGGCAGAGTTTAGGTCTGGGTGCTAAAAAACACAAACAAGAACCACTTGAACCTGTCACAGAGACCAAGACTCTATTTGAAGAGCAGACAGAGGTTGTAGATGTGGCGTTGAATCTCAGAGACACGTATGCTCTGCCAGCGATACCACATATGCCTATGTCAGGTAAGTGTGTGAGTGCATGTCCTATCAATGGATAGTTATCAAAGGAATTTTAAACAATGTGGTTTCAGATGATAATTGATATGAATGTTTTAGATATTTGGACTGGTTAACATTTTTGTTACACCATTAACTTTTGGGCCATTTGCTTTCCTAAATTATGTTTAGTTTGTTAAACATCATAAACTATTGATCAGTTTGGTCTTAGACGTCCAGCGATGAGGGTCTTTACACAGTATTACACACCCTTATCATTTTGTCTGGGTTCCTGTGAATTCAAGTGATGAATTTTCTCTGAACTGACATGAGGGTAAATAAAAGGCATGCAAAAAAACTAAAAATGTGTCATGCTGCACAGCATTCTACATATACACTACCATTCAAACGTTTGGGTTAAGTAAGAAAACAATACTTTTATTCAGCATTAAATTGCTAGAAAGTGACATTTATTATGTTATAAAAGATTAAATTTTGTTCTTTTGAACTTTCTATTTACCCTGGAAGGCATTACAGTTCCACAAAAATATTAAAGTATTAGTTCACGTCCAGAATACTTTTTTGATAAATTACACAAAAATGCTGGGTTAAAACAACCCAGCCTGGGTTATTTGGCAACCCAGTGGTGGGTAAATATTGGACAGAACACATGCTGGATTATTTTGACCCAGGTAGTTGGGTTAAATGTTTTTACCAAATATGCTGGTGTCACACCCCTGTGGACTGTTTTGTGTGTTTTTCCCCATGTATGCCCTTATTTGGTCTTTCCTGTTCCGTTTTTAATTATTACGTCACTGTTTAATCGATTACACCTGTCTCCCCCTGATTGGTCTGTGTATTTAAGTTCGGTTGTGTTCACAGTTAGGTTGTTGGTTATTGTTATTGTCATGCTTAGTCTGTTATTGTCACTCCGGTTTAGTCAAAGTCTGTTTATGCCGTTTCCACGTTGGATTCTCTGCTGTTCCTGTCCGTTCCTGCTCTGTGTGTGGATTGTTTAATAAATGTGCATATTCGGGACCTTCTCGTCATACTCCTCATTCCCCGCACGATGCGTGACAGCTGGGTTATTTTAAGTCAGCTATTGTTTGAAAATGATTATATAGCTAGCTTAAAATTGACAGGAAATTAAAAATCACACACAAAATTACAGATGCGACAGCAATAATCAAAAGATGTACATTTATTATTAAGCAAGAACACACATGGATACAAATATAAGAAAAATTGAATTTATTTGGGTAAATACAGCATAGTTTACAATATTATATATGTCACGAATCTGGTCGGTGTCCCGTTGTCCACTCAGCACCAGATGTCACTCTCACTTCACCTACACACTCTGACTGTTGCACCACACTCCGGACTGCATCTCCCATCCTCCACCGCACTGATTGCGTCAGCCCCCGTGACCAATCAGGCGTTCGATAAAAGCCCCGGTCCGTCCCAGTGCACTTCACGGATTGTTGTATTGTTGTATTGTTAGCGCTTTCCTAGTTTCTTGTTCCGAGTTCCTAGTCCCCTGTGTTTTGTCTTTCCCGCCTGGTTTTCTTATTTTGACTGTCTAGCCGCCTGCCTTTCGGACTCTCGCTCTGGTTTATTGGATTATTCTCTACGATTGCCTGTTACATTCCTGTCTGCTCCTGATTTGACCCTGCCTGTACGACCATGTATCTGTCTCGTCCCAATAATAAAGGCTCGCATATGGATCCGCTCGCCTCTTGTCTTTCACTCCACGTAACAATATACATTTAAACTGATTTAACAAGCATTTTTAAAAATAAAAAAATTAACATTTAAAAGTAGCATTTTAATTTAAGTGTATCGAATTGTTCTCTGTAATCACTTTTCACCAAAATAGTGCTAGTTCGTATGCCATTGTGGTGGTGATGGGCTGCTGTTCGTCGGGGGAACTACAAACCTCAGATTGCCGCCTCGCGTTTCATTCGTAGCTGAAAGATTCCGTGACTGACTCCATAACCTGCCCATAAACAGTACTGTGTTTCAAGAACATATTTTACCATCAAATTACATTAAAATAAATTCAGTATTATAATTAATAAAATCAGTTTATGTTGTGCAAGGCAAAAGACATTTCCATCATGCGAAGCAGTCAATGCTCTTGTCCTTGTATATTGCAGCTCAGTAAAGACTTTATAAATTAAATAAAATGCACACAAACCTTTATTTAGCTGAAGAAGTACACCAAATCGGTGGCGGTGTGAACCGCTTTCTCCTTTAGAGGACTCAAAAAGTGCTCTGTCTGTAACTCAGCAGCTGGGTTCTTTCATCTGAGACATGCTCAACCCAGTGGTTGGGTAGAAAAGAATAACCTATTATTTAAAAACCCATTAAAAATGACCCAGCACCTTAGCTGCAGAAAAACTACCCCGGTAAAAAATTTAAAAATTAACCCAATAAAATGACCAAACGGGCTAAACCCAGCATTTGAGTTAAAAAAAATAACCCAGCATTATTTAGTGTTCTCACCCTCATGTCATTCAAGATGTTGATATCTTTCTGTCTTCAATTGAAGAAATTAAGGTTTTTGAGGAGAAAATCCAGGACTTTTTCTTCAGTGGGAGCCAATGGGTTAAAAGTCCAAATTGCAGTTTCAATGCAGCTTCAAAGGGCTTTACACGATCCCAGCCGAGGAATAAGATTCTTATCTAGCAAATGATCAGTCATTTTCTAAAAAAATATACAAATTGATATACTTTTTAACCACAAATGCCCATCTTGCACTAGCTCTGCAATGCGCACATTGGAAAGGTTAGTTTTTCATCAGTGTACTTCTGTTTGAAAAGGAACGGTAAGGCGAAAAACTCCAAATGGCAGTGTATATTAGCTTTGTCGTTTCACTGAAGAAAAAAAGAAAAGAAAAAAAACACTATATACTGTCACACTTTGACTGGATGTTCTGTTCCTGCTTTTTAAGCACACCCGTCTTGAAGAGGACTTGTAGTCGAAGCTATGTTTTGTTAAGTATCTATTTTTCTCTAAGGGACATCACATACTGACATTATCCAGACCACATAAAAACACTTTCAATGGCTAATCAGTGGTAAACAGAGCATATTTTAAAATGTTTTTGGAAAACATGAACATAAGGTATAGATCTAGACAGAGGCATCAGACATTCCTGACTGAAATGTGATAGTTGTTGATGCAAGTGTGTTCCAGTTCCAGTATCAGGACACAACTCATCAGTCGTCTGTATACTAATATTTTGCTCTTTGTTCGCATTTTTCTGTTATTTTCTACAGTAATGGAGATTAACAATATGATAGAGAGGGAACATTTAGAGGAGGCCTACTTGAATCTACTGTCACTACGCTTGGAGCTTCAAAAGGATCGTCAAGCTCTGGATCAAGAAGACTATCCCATTGAACTAGTTAACAAAGAGAAAGACCTCACTCTGCTTTATGGCACATTAAGGAACAAAATGTCCACCATTGTATGTGACTCCAGTGCTCATGCGTCACGCTATAAAGAGCTGCTGGTGTATGTAGCATACATTATCCTGGAGGAAGAGAAGAGGCAAGGAGAGCCAGGAGCGATGCAGGGATGGAGGGAAGCATGGAGGGATGCAGTACTAAACGGGGTTCGAGATACACTGAAGAAAGTTCCTCTGGAAAGCTGTGAGCAGAACACTTCCTGGCTGGCGGTGCATCTGGGGCTTCTGGGTAAAGCTGCGGTGGAGGATTTGATGAGGGTGAAGACTGAGCTTCTGAACTCATATCCAGAAGACTTTAATGTTTTTGAAACCTATGTGTCCTGCTATCATGAGGCTGTAGAAGAGCATCTAAAGAGGCTTCTGGAAAAGGTGACAGAGCTGAAAGATTACTACGCTCTTCTAGAGTTCATTATTCATCGCTTCCCCAGGTAAGGATTTCCACAGTTTAGATTTTGTTTTTCTAAATACAGCAAGTCAATATAACCAGTGCTTGAAGTGGGCCGGTATGCACGTGCATACTGGCACTTCTAAAATGTTCCCGGTGGTGGAGTCAAAGCATCATTAGAAATGACACTATACAAATTAAACACAACAAGGAGGGGTTGCCTGTCATATTGAGCCATCATGTGAATGAATGCAAGCGGTGTCGTTCTATGTTAGGATTAGGCGTGGGTTAGATGCATATAATAGGCACACGAAAACTGTATTATATGAACGTCAAGCACATGTACCATGCGTACCATATAATGTATGCCAAAGTCAATTTCGTTGTATGAATAGCACGCCAAATAGAAACAGAAAATCATGCTATTGATATACAGTTTTATAAGACTGGGCCCTCAAATCAGTATTTTAAGCAGGCTTTTGTGATCATATATTTTTAAAGTGGTAAACTCCGTTCAAACAGTAAGTAAAAACAGCGCTAATGATGCAAAGAATAGTGACTTGCGTCTAGATGCTGGTAAATTATTCATTTCAGCGTGTATTTGGCTTAAAAGCATGAGTGTTTTATAATGAATGCTGGCTAAAGGTGTTTTATGCAGTGGTCAGGTAGTGATTCTGAATGGATCCATATAGTAGTACAGTAAGGTGCACTCAGGACTTATGCTTATTTGTATTAATAACGTTTATTTAATTATTGATTAATTGTGGCACTATACAAACTGTGAATTAGGAAATTTAAGTAACAGTCAAGTACACTGTAAAAAACAATTTGTTGAGTCAACTTAAAATCATTTGTAACCTGGCTGCCTTAAAATTTTAAGTTCAGTCAACTCAAAACAAGTTTACTCAACTTGAAATGTTAAATTATACTAAGTGATAACCCAGATATTTGAGTTGAATCAACTTAAAATTTTAAGGCAGCTGGGTTACTTACCCATCTGTTAAGTTTAGCAAACACAAATATCTACGTTGTTACTTAGTACAAATTAACATTTCAAGTTGAATAAACTTATTTTAGTTGACTGAACTTGACTTTTTAATGCAGCAGGTTAACAAATTATTTTAAGCTGACTCAACAAATTGTGTTTTTTTTATTTTTTACGGTGTATAGTCAGGACTTGAGCTTATTTGTATTGAAAAAAATTATGTAATGATTTATTTAATTGTTTGTGGCACTATACATGCATTACAAATTATGCAAATTAATAAATAATTATGGGGCGGGGTGGGGGGAGGGCACTTCTTTTTTTCCACTTCAAGCACTGAATATAACTTAAAACCAAAGGTTTGATACTGAAGAAGCAAACATTTTTCTTTTGGTTCAGAAGCATTTTTTTTTTTAGTTCAGTGCGGACTAAATGGCCGATTGAGGATGCAAAAAACAGTCCAATAAAAAAAAAGTTAATATTGACTTACATTTTAGACATAAGTTCCTGCTTTTTCTGATTCAATCCTGTATGAACTATATTTTTGTGACTCTAAAGGTTCATTTTTGAGAATATCCTGGCTGTTTGTTCTGTATAATAAAAAAAGTGAATGGGAAACTCAGGCTCAAGTTTGGGAACAAAAGAAAACACCATAAAAGTATCATACAAATACATATTTCATTATTTTATTTAAATAATCAGCAAAATATGGATGTTTCGTTCAGTTCAGTAGCACTGTTTACATTCATTTCTGCCAATATGACTGACTGATGATGCAAAAACAGTCCAATAAACAAAAAGTTAATATTAATTGACTTACATTTTAGACATAAGTTGCTGTTTTTGCTCTATTTCATCAATGAAAATAGTTTCAAACAAAGCCATAGCAGAACTGTTTTTGCTCTGAGCTACATGCGACGGTGTTTTGTTACTGAATCAGTCACCGTTTGAATGAATCGGTTGAATGAATGACTCCATGACTCACTCATGCAGTGATTTGCCTCCACCTACTGGCTGTTTTAGGCTTATGTTTAAAGTATATTTTCCCTTCTTTCCCCAAAATCATTTCAAACATCACTACTTAATTTGTTTTTAAACCATCAAAAAATTATTTATGCATTTGTAACTTCAGGTTAACTGTATGCGTCTAAATGCCACTTCAGATGGAGATTCAGTGCCACCTCTGCATTGCAAACACAAATGTTGTTTTCATGCAATTGGTAACAGCCCCACAGTGTCTTACTATTTGAATTATTTGATTAAATTTAAGAATCTGACACAAAAAGTGATGCATACATTTAATTAGGTTCGAAAAAGATAGGCTCTATAAAGGTAAAAGTGCCCATAAAAGGTAAAAATCAATTTAAGCTTATTTGAGAAGTTGTTTTCTGTTACTCCAGCAAACTAATCTGCACAGAATATGAAGAATATCAAAAGCTTTAAGAGTCAGCTGTCTACAGCAGTCCTAAACCTGCCAAAGTATCATTTACCTGCAAAATATTATCTAATTATCATCAACAAAATTCCAGAAAATAATCAGATATCATTTTTTGTCTTTATCACGCACACACCTAGTATTCAGTACCACGTGATTCATCAGAAATCATTTTAATAGTCATTTAATAATCATTTTAATGCTCTAGAAGCATTGCTTATTATTATCAGTGTTCAAAAAGTTTTTTTTTTCCCCCAGAAACATTTGTTTATATATTTGAGTTCAAAACAAAAGGATTAAAGTAGAAATCATTTGTAAGATTCTAAATGTTGTATTGGTCACTTTTGGTCAATGTAATGAGAAAAAAACCTACGCCAAACCTTTGCCATTCTGTGTCAGTGACATCAAACCCCGAGTTTTGTTTGTTTCACATAACTCATTCACATAAGCCAATCAAAATACCGACCCACTGCGTCAATCAGAGGCTCCAAACATCCACTTCTCAAATCGTGAAAGGTCTAGTGGTCTCATGATTGTGTTTTTAAAAGACCTATACACAGCTTTGCCTCTCAGTGTGATAAATAGCTCATCATGATTTATTCCAGTCTTTTTCAGACCTTTTTTGGATACTCATGTACGATCCAGTTGATGATATTCATTGTGAATGTGACTGTGAAAAGGTTATGATTATGGCTTTACTTGTGAACCTTTATTTGCTTCTTTTTATTTTTTCATAGTGAGAAGATCATGGGAAGCAGCTCTCTGCAGCCTGAGTTGAAGGAAGAACAGAGAACGCTGCCACTGGACAAAAATGTCCTTAATCAGATAAAAGACAAATACTGTGCTCGCTTACAGGTAGCATACAAACGTATTTGTCATCTGAGACAACACTAGAAGCGAGATCGTACTGACAGTTTGATGTCAAATGAGTTTCTGAATTCAGTGTTATCTTTGCGTTAAACAGGCTGACATGAAAATGTCACTCAACAGAATTATTGACTTGGAGAATGAGGAAATGTGGAGAGAAAAAAGAAAACCAGAGATTGATGAGGGAATCTACAGCTCACACATTGACATGGACATCTGGACGGTAAGATTGCAGACTTTCATAATTAGCTCACCTTTTCTCGGTTTTACATGGAAGTCAAATGACCATTAAAAGGAAAGTCCTATGATTTCCCATTTACAAGGCCGTAAACTCACAAGTTTACCAATAGAGGGCAGTATAGGACATTTATATTAACTTGCAGTGGCCTCAAAACCTATTAGAATATTCATAATCCCTGCTGTCTAAAATTTGCTGCTTCCCATTTATGAGTTTGTCATGTTTAAGTGTTTTGTTGTCAGAATGTATAGGAATCATAGAAGAAAGCAGGTTCATTTTCACTGAGCAAAATACATACAATATGCATCAAATGATTATTTGTATACAAAACAATATACATGACTGTACTGTCAAGATAAAGCAATGTAGATGTTATAGAAAGATCTAATAAAACTTTACAGTCACTAAAGTAATGGTTTCCTCCTCCTTGAAGTTTATAGCCCATCCAATTCTGGTATCAAAATTATTTCCGGTGGTAAATGTGACTTGAGAAGCTGTTTGTGTTCAATTTCTGACTAGGAAACTCATATTTATGATAATTCTGATAGCACATGGAGGCAGCATTAAGCCACTGTAATGTAGCACCATTGTATTAGATTTTAAACTGAGTGACATTTATTTAAAATAAATAAATAACAAATAAATATTTATTTTCACTTTTCAAGTAAATAATTCAGTTCAGTTAAATTTTAAATATATATATATATATATATATATATATATACAGTACTGTGCAAAAGTCTTAGGCCACTAGTATTTTCACCGGCTAAAAAATGGTTTAAAGTAAGTTATTTCTATCTTTTGCTGTAGTGTGTCAGTAAAAAATATTGGTTTACATTTCCAAACATTCTGTTTGCCATTAATTGTAATAATCTAGTGAGATTTTTGTTTGCACAAGGAGTCTGACAACAGCCAGTGCTCCACACAGAGATCTGATCTCACCATCATCCAGTCTGTCTGGAATGACATGAAGACACAGAACTGAAACAGACTAAATCCAGAAGAACTGTGGCAACATCTCCAAGATATTTCAAGTAACCTACCTGCAAAGCTACTTGAAAAACTATGCAGAAGTGCACATAGGGCAAAAGCTGCTTTAAACGCAAAGGATGGTCACATCAAATGCTGATTTATTTTAGTTAATAGAAGTTCATTGATAAAGAAAATCTATTTATGACATTGTTTTTGACAGCATCCTCATTTTATGTGCCTAACTGCCTAAAAATTTTAACAGTACTGTAGCTTTGTAGGTATAGGTCTCTTAAAGCATCTTGGAGATGTTGCCACAGTTCTTCTGGATTTAGTCTGTCTCCATTTTTTCTGTTTCTTAAGACAGACTGGATTGAATGATGGAGAGATCAGATCTCTGTTTGCACAAGGAGTCTGACAACAGCCTGTGCTCCATACAAAAATCTCACTGGATTATTATAATTAATGGCAAAATGAATGTTTAGAAATGTAAACTGATATTTCATACTGATACACTACAGAAAAAGACTGACTTTAACTGACTTTAAACCAATTTTTAGCTGATGAAAATACTAGTGGCCTAAGACTTTTGCACAGTACTGTATATATATATATATATATTTTTTTTTTTATGTAATTCAGTGACATTTGGACATTTCTAAACGATGTAAGTGCCTAAAAATTTTTGAGGACACTGTAATTAAAAAAACATTTATGTTGTTTTCTTTCCTAGCATATTAAAGGGCATGTACAAGGATCCAGAAGAATCGATGTGAACCTTGAGCAGAAGGTTGTGCGTTCCTGTTTGGAGGAACTGAAGACCTTTCCAAAACGGTTTGTGATCAAGCACTAACATGTTAATTGGAAGTTAGCTGTGTAAATGTACAGCTCTATAAGCTTCTGTAGCCTATATTTTATGTACAGAGGACAACTATTGAAGTTTTTTTCACTTAACAGCTGTTATCCTCATGTGCCAATTTGACAGTTATTATAGGAGTAAAAAAGTTTTTCTTTAAGACTGGGCACAGTCATTTGTAATTTTTATGGGTCTGGCTTCCGATCTCATCTGCATTCAGCTATTTTTTATAATTTTGCTGCTTGATATTGCAAGTTGGTGTGTCTTACCATATTGTTTTAATGTATTATCTTAATTATGAACACACTGGTTTGTAGTGCAAACAGTTTTACCGTTTAATGTACATTGTTATTCTTCTTGTTATTTCCATAAGGACAGGTTCGGTATGAGTAGGTTTAAGGGTGGTTTAAGGTGTAAGGGATGGGTGAACAGTGAAATTACAAACATAATTACCTATATTAAATACAGATGTAATTACATGCAAGTGTTTTTAATAATGTAAGTACAATGTAAATGCATGTGTGTACACAGTAAGTGCATTGTATCAAATGATTAATTTAAATGTAAGTACATAGTTAATGCTACTTAATATAAAGTAGGACCGTTTTATTTCTCTGTATGATTGATTGTGGTTATTTGTAGGTTTGAGTCAGCATTTGTTGAGTGGAGCAGTCCTCAGTCTAACTCCTCTCTCTGGGCAGAGTATCACATCAGCTACATCAACAGCTTTAGTGCCCTAAAGTAAGTCATTTACACAGCACACTACCCAAAAGTCATTTTCAGCGTTTACAAAGCCAGGAGGTCTTTAATAGAAGGAGAAAAACTATATGTTACCATTTACATTTGTATAAATGGAAGAATTTTCATTTGATCTTCTAATCTTTTCTCATAATAACTTGGTTTAGTTACCAGCTGTCATTTTAAATACCATGAATAAAAACCAGCCAAACAAACATAACAATTGGTCACGTGATTTCTAGGAATTTGTGCTACATAAAGGCAGTCAGGCAGTTGGCAGGGGAATTCCCTGGCATCGGGGAACACCTGATAGATGGAAACCAATGGATGTATGTCTCCAAAATTAAACCAAAGGCTATTCGAACTAAACAAGGGGGTTCTAAGAAAGAACTTTTGCAGAATTTTTGGCAGAAAGCACTGTATTAAAGTAGCTACAGTTTTATTATGACAAATTAATCCTCTTGTCTGCTTTGTTGTTAGGGAGAGAGACATGGTGGTGGGAAAAAAATCAGACGAACAGAAAAAAAACACATTTTATAAATCCATTTATATGTTTCTCTTTTGAACAGCTGATACCACAGATGATACTATATAATTCTTTTTTTTTCTCCAGAGAGCACATGGAGAACTATAAGGACACCTGCCCGATTCCACTGGAGCTGGTCCAAAAAGAAATAGATGGACTGACCACCAGATTGATTCAAGCTGTGATGGAGAAATTCAAAACAGATGTCAAGGTGTGAGCTTGAAATGTACACCTCTCTCATTGTTAAACAATGGCAGTAGTTTGAGAGTAACACCAGACAAATGCAGTACAGGCAGGACAGTGATATTTATTACCAACAGAAGACAAACAACAAGACAGTTGCGGTGGGAACAGGACACACAACTAGAGAACAGGTTGGGTGGGGATGAAAAAGCTCCTGGCTGACTCTACAGCAGTGAAGCAATAACTCAAGGAGCCAGAGGTTTGGAACTAACAATAGACAAACCACAAGATGAAAATTCACGACTAGAATTGGCAAAACACAAGACACAGGAAGAACGCACACAACAGATGCAATGAACTAGCGAAGACATGAGAGAAAGGAGCAAAATATAATGGGAGCAGAACACATGAGGAACAGGAGAACAAACTCAAGCAAGCGAGGACTAGACAAGTACTAAATGATAAGGAGGAACAAGAGGAACACAAACAGAGACAGAGCCATGTTCTCAGACACAAGACAAACATTGAACAGAGACAAGACAGACAAGACTGTCAGGGCGGGATCCTGGCACTCTCAATAGCTATGTTTCCATCACCCTGTTTTCATGCGCATTTTGAAGTATCGCATCAGAAACGAGTGATAAATAAATAAAAATCCCTGAATTCGCTAAAAAGTTTTTACTCTTGCTTGAGGTGGTTTTTGACTTGTGCAAAAAAGGTTAATGCGAATAATGGGAAATGGAAACACATTTGCTGAATAAATTCCTCCATACGCATCAAAAAAATCACGTGACTTTGCGCAATAGGATGGTAAAACCCGTCTAACCAGTGGACCGATCTCGTCAAACAGCATCTAATGTTGTTATGGTCGTTCTGTGTTCCCAAACAGCAGGCATCCACTTCCGTAAGCAATGACTGCATTTATTTTGTTTTGTCTACTCGCTCTGAGGCGCAAGTAATTTATTATATATGAAAATTATTATATTTAGTGGCTTCTCCTACATTTCTTTGTGATTAAGTGCCAGTTTATCAGGAAGTGACTTTTTTTTATCAGGAAGTGATTTTGTTCTCTTCGACTTGTTGAATGGAAACGGTGCTTGTTCACAAATGTTTTATGCGATATTCCATTTTTTGTGCATAAGTTCAGTTTGCAAGTTTGGATGAAAACCCTGTTAGTGTCCTGCAGATTTTAATAGGCAAACTACTTTTATATATTTCTTTTAATACAGAGCAATATTATACACTGGTCAGACACAAATTTATGACCACTAACAGGTGAAGTGATTAACACTGATTATCTCTTCATCATGGCACCTGTTAGTGGATGGGACATATTAGGCAGCAAGTGAACATTTTGTCCTCAAAATTGATGTGTTAGAAGCAGGAAAAATGGGCAAGCGTGAGGATTTGAGTGAGTTTGACAAGGGACAAATTGTGATGGCTAGATGACTGGGTCAGAGCATCTCCAAAACTGCAGCTCTTCTGGGGTGCTCCCAGTCTGCAGTGCTCAGGATCTATCAAAAATGGTCCAAGAAAGAACGTGGTAAACTGGAGACAGGGTCATGAGGGTGGCCAAAGCTCCTTGATGCACATGGGGAGTGAAGGCTGTCCCGTGTGGTCCAATCCAACATATGAGCTACTGTAGCTCAGATTGCTCTAGAAGTTAAAGAAGAAATCCACTTACAGAACAACAATTTACAGATAATGTACTCACCCCCTTGTCATCCAAGATGTTCATGTCTTTCTTTCTTCAGTCATAAAGAAATTATGTTTTTTGAGGAAAACAATTCAGCATTTTTCTCCATGTAGTGGACTTCTATGGTGCCCTGAGTTTAAACTTCCAAAATGCAGTTTCATAAAAATAATTAAATTTATATACTATACTATGTCAAATGCTCGTCTTCTCTTACTCTCCCTGAACTCTGTGTATTCTGGCTCATGACAGTTAGGGTATGTCGAAAAACTCAGATCGTATTTTTCCCTCAACTTCAAAATCGTCCTATATCGCTGTTTTACCTTTTTTGTTAAGGGTGTTTGATCTTCTTTGCATGTTCACTTGGTGAACTGGGTCAGACTGGGTCAAAACTTCTGCAGTGATTTTGAAATGATTTTTGAAGCTGAGGGAGAAAATACGATTGGAGTTTTTCGACATACCCTAACTGTTTTGAGCCAGAATACACAGAGTTCAGGGAGAGTAAGACAAGACGAGCGTTTGAGATCAAAAAGTATTTCAAATGCATTTTTTTTTTACGAAAATAACCAATCGTTTCGCTAGATAAGACTCTTCTTCCTTGGCTGGGATCATTTATAACAGCATTTGGGATCGTTTGAAGCTGCATTTAAAGCTGCATTTTGGAAGTTCAAACTCGGGGCACCATATCAGTCCATTATATGGAGAAAAATGCTGAAATGTTTTCCTCAAAAAACACAATTTCTTTATGACTGAAGAAAGAAAGACACGGACATCTTGGATGACAAGGGGGTGAGCACATTATCTGTAAATTGTTGTTTTGGAAGTGGACTTCTCCTTTAATGCTGGTTCTGATGGATAGGTGTGAGAATACACAATGCATCACAGTTTGTTGCGTATGGGGCTGACCCCTGTCCACCGCTGAAAGCGCCAACAGTGGGCACGTGAGCATCAGAACTGGACCACGGAGCAATGGCAGGATGTGGCCTGGTCTGATGAACCAAGTTTTTTTAACATCACATAGATGGCTGGGTGCGTGTGCATTGCTTAACTGGGGAACACATGGCATCAGGTGGAGGCAGTGTGATGCTTTGGCCAATGTTCTGCTGGGAAACCTTGGGTCCTGCCATCCATGTGGATGTTATTTTGACATGTACCACCTGCCTAAGCATTCTTGCAGACCATGCACACCGTTCATGAAAACTCTTTCAGCAGGATAACGCTCTGCCACAAAGCAAAAATGGTCCAGGAATGGTTTGAGGAGCACAATGAGTCTGAGATGTTGACTTGGCTTCAAAATTCCCCAGATCTGAGGGACGTACTGAACAAACAAGTCCAATCCATGGAGGCCCCACCTCACAACTTACAGGACTTAAATGATCTGCTGCTAACATCTTGGTAGCCAGATACCACAGCACACCTTCAGGGGTCTAGCGGAGTTCATACCTTGATGGGTCAGGCCTGTTTTGGCAGCAAAACCCTATTGAAAAAAGCAGCATATGCTGGTTAGGTATGTTTTGAAGCATGGTTTGAGCTGGTCCTTAGCTGGTCATGAGCTGGTTTAAACTGATCATGTGCTGGTCCTAAGCAATTAGCTCCTGCTCAGGACCAACTAAGAACCAGCACATGACCAGCTTATGACCAGCTTAAACGACCAGCCATGTTTCAAAACTTATCTAATCAGTATATGCTGTTTTTTTTTTCAACAGGGAAGGGGGACCAACACAGTTTTAGAAAGGTGGTCATAATGTTATTCTTACTCTGTGTATATGTGCAGGATTCAAGAAGTAAATAGATCACTGAGGTATAAAAATGAACAATAATGTCTGTAAATATGCAACTGGAATTTGATGATTAACTGAATATATACATTTGACAGTGGAGTGAGTGAATACTAAGTAATAAAGAACTTCTGCCTGTAGCCTTTTCTTAGGAGACAAATGACGGGAAAATGGTTTTCATTTGATGAAGACTTCACACAGCTGATCAGCAAAACCAAGACTCTTTCTGAACAGAGCAAGTACATGACCCCAAAACTTAAACAGGTGAGGGTGCAACCAGTTTGTTTCATTAATGTACATGAATGTAAGCACTATGCTACAGCTTGAGAGTGGCTCATGTCCTCTACTGTATCTGTATTTCTTTCACTATTTCCACTGTCTCTTTAGAGTTTTGTGAACGAAGTTCACTTTTTCGTGGTAAAGGAATATGTATCTCAACTGATGAAGAATAACTACTTATGCAAAAACAGGAAGAATGAGACAGCTGCCACTAAGATCACAAATCAGTGGGAGGAACTAATGGAAATTTTCCAAGATATGGTACAGTCTCCATAATGCAACTCTGTAGAGCTGTGATTTTTCATCAGAACATCCTAACCATATCATTTTTTGTAGAACTCTACTTCAGATTGGCTCCATCCGGTTGGGAACCAGCTGAGCCAGATCATTGGGTGCAAAAAAAGCGAAGTAAAAAACAACCTAAAACCATTAGTTCAGAGCTACCCAGACATCAGGTGAGAGTCATATTACTTGCTGAAGATTTACAATGTCTGTTCATTTTACTTTAATTCAACAAATGTTTTACCCATTTCAGCAAGAGTCATCTCTCAGCGGTGCTGTACTTCCGGGGAATTACAAGAGGCAGGGAAAAGCATATTATACTACAGCGTCTGGCAGAGGAGAAACAGAGGTCTAGTAATACTGGGAATAAAAACCAGGCTTTCTTTAGTGAAATTCAAGCAGCGGTTAATACAGACTGCCTGGCTGGTACACCCTTCTCCTGTCTGTCCTTCTTTGTACCAAACAGCTAATGCACTTCATTTGATTTGAAGTGGAAATAATTGTTGCACTGTTTGAAAGTAACCGTATGTCTAATACAATGTATGAACAATAATATATTATGAGCAAAAGGGAATGTTTTCATGCCTCTGTGCATCCTTCATGGTCTTGAAACATTGCTGCCTTTTCATTGTTGCCTCTTGGGGCTAAACATCGTTTTAGAGTGTTGTGATCATACTCATGCCATTTGTTAATTATAACTAAACAGTAAATAATGATAAAATACCACTAGGCCTTGATAATGTGATATTTCTTGATACCATATCCTCAAGAATCTTTCTCAAAATGCAAGCTGGTTTCAGTAATTTATACAAACAACTATGAACTCACATTCAGGTTGTGTTAAATTAATGCCTTTCTGATTGTTTTCACTCAGAAATGTCTTATTACAGAAATAAAAAATAAGTTGTAAATGTTGAGAACCTTGTCAAAACATCTTCTGTACAAGACCAGAGATCTCTATAATCAACACACAGCTGTGCACTTTCCGATAACTAATTACATGCATTATTATATAGTTATTCACCTAAACTGTATTTTTCCTAAAAACTAATCTCCATTGTAACAATTGCTATTTAAAAAACATTCTTCTGATTTTTCATTTTTTGGAATCCAAATTTGGACTGTTTTTTTTTTTTTTTTGCCCTCTAGCGGTTGAAGTATAAAACTGCTTGTTACTTGCGGAGGAACATTGTTGTTGTAATTATGTGAGTTGTGCTTTGGCTTCGTGGATGAATTTGTTGCTTGAGGCCCACAGCTGTGGCCATGATAATTTTATCAGTGGAATGTAGGATGTCATCAAAACCTCCCCACTCCAGTAAATTCATGTCAGGTCAAACGGCTCAGGGCGGACACTGATTTATATATCATTGAATAAAGGCCTATCATTGGGTTACAGTCCACAACAGTCCAGTGGAACACTTGATTGCTTTTGTATTCTGTCAACTATATTTTCAGGTTTATGCAAACATGCACTTAAGTCTTTGGAGGTTTTGCATCTTGCTGGATTTGGAGTTTGAAGTGTGCAAATCAAGACAACAACAACACAATAGTCATTCAGTTTCAGCTCTGAGTTTATTGCATTTCATCGAATATCATTTGGTAATTTATTTTTCTCATTACTTTGAATGTGTACTTGATTTCTGATAGATAGTGGGATAGTCTTACAGATCCGAAACAGTGATGATGTTTTTGTGGTGGTTCAAGTAGCAGTCTATGGAGCCATGGAATAAAATAATTAAAAAAAAAAGGTAAATTTGATTTTCTGTTTCAAAATACACACGGGGTCTACAAAACGCCGGTCAGCAGGTAAAGTACAACGGAGTTACAACAGAGAAACGTGGAAGAAATACTGCGAAGAGAACGGGTGCATCAACCACTGAACCTCAAATGTGAACTTACCAAGAGTTATTTAGAACGCTTCTTTACAGATCGCAATTGCCTCTTTGTGGAAGGCCGATTTTTTTATTTATTTAAATAAATACATAATGTCATCCTTTTTAAGGATTTGCCGTCACTGCTGACCTATTAGGCCGTAAATACCAAGAACACTAGCACACATGGTGTTATTTAGATAGCCTGAGAATAGCCTATATGGTGGGTTCTGAGGAGTTCCTTTGTATTAAAGGAGCAGTTCACTTCCAGAACAAAACTTTACAGATAATGTACTCACCCCCTTGTCATCCAAGATGTTCATGTCTTTCTTTAGTCATAAAGAAATAGTTTTTTGAGGAAAACATTTCAGGTTTTTTCTCCATATAATGGACTTCTGTAGTGCCCCTGAGTTTGAACTTAAAAAATGCAGTTTAAATGCAGCTTCAAAGGGCTCCATACAATCCCAGCCTTTCTAAAAAAAAAAAAATCACAATTTATATACTTTTTAACCTCAAAAGCTCATCTTGTCTAGGACACGTGAACTCTGTTTTTTTCCGGTTCAAGGCGGTTAGGTCGATCGTTGTGCTGTTTTACTAGGGGTGTGACGAGACACTTATCAGACGAGACGAGAGGAGACACGAGACTGGGTTCACCAGAACGAGACGAGATTCTTAAACTTTTCTTGAGAAATCCTCAGTGATGAAATATATAGGGAAAATAGTCTTTTATTCAACTGAAAAGGACAAAATGCAAGAAAATGTAGGTGCATTTTGAACTTTATGAAAATAAACTTCCATTTTAATGAATTATATGCAGTAAAAAAAAAACTAAATTTAAACAAGAGCTTCACGATTCTGGTTAAATTGAGAATCCCATTTGTTTTTAATAAATTGGAGACGACTCTCTCTCACGATTCTGGAGAAAAAAAGATTAGAAAACTTAACAAAATAACAATTTACTAGTGGTTCTGACAAACTGTTCATTGCTTAAGTCTTTTAAAAACATATATTTATTTAAACAAAATCAAAACAAAGTCAGTGTCTCACTTCATTAAGCCTGCATCCCAATGTGCATACTATCCATCTTAAATTCTATGTAATAGTCGTAATTTTCAATACTATTTAGGGCAGATATGGTGGATAGTATGCACATTTGGGACGCAGGGTAAGACTTGTTTGACTATTGAAATCTCCTGAATGAATAATTCAATTACATACTTTTTTTTTAAACGGGCAGTTGTCGCCACCTCCTGGCGGAAGAGGATAAGCGTTACAATACATACAAGTTTTAAGATACTTTCGTTTTGATTGCTACTGTAGACAATGTGTTTATACCCAAACTATAAACTTTTATCCCAGTACTTCTGTTATTTAAATGTCTGTAACACAGAAATAATGATTATAATGTGGTTGAAAAGACTGTTTGTGTTGCTCTTTGTGCATTCACATTTACCCCGACCCTCGGATTCATTAACATGGGCAGCTCTAATGTAAACACTACAAAATGTTTTATGAGGACATTGCCACGATACACAGAGTTCACGCAGAGTTTGACAAGACGAGTGTTTGAGGTAAAAAAGTGTATAAACTGTAATTTTTTTTTTTTTTAGAAAATAACCGATCGTTTTGCTAAATGAGACCATTCTTCCTTGGCTGGGATCATTTAGAGCCCTTTGAAGCTGCATTTAAACTGCATTTTGGAAGTTCAAACTTGGGGGCACCATTGAAGTCCATTATATGGAGAGGAATCCTGCAATGTTTTCCTCAAAAAACATAATTTCTTGATGACTGAAGAAGAAAGACATGAACACCTTGGATGAACAATGGGGTGAGTACATTATCTGTAATATTTTGTTCTGGAAGTGAACTTCTTCTTTAAAAGCATATGGGCTACACAACTGTGTAATGCATTTATATTAAAAATGTCTCATATTTCTGTGGAAATCATTGAGACTTTGAGATTATTCATGGTCTGTTGCAGACATTTGTTTAAAATTTCCTTTTAATGTTGGTTGAAAGGTGGGTAGAATCATGTTACCTGATTGAACCCAGTTTCTAATAATGCTTATTATTGCATACATGCACTTGCTGACTGTTTACAGTTTAATCAACGTTACTCATAATTTGGCCAAAGCGTCATGGGGCACAGGAATAATGTGGACGGCTATAACTAAGAACACTGTTCCAAAAGCTTTGCCATGGGGTTGTTAGATCAGGTCCTCATGCCAGACAGTTAGGATCCAGCCCCGGACACCAGTTCCGTCAGAAAATATCAGTCTTTCCGGTAACAGAACAACTAGTCAGCAAGCTGTAGTTACCCCAACCCCACTAACAACAGGTTTCTGTCAGTTAGGAAGTTGACCGATGGAAACCAGAAAAGAGCAGAAGCAGGAGACGAAGTAATGATGGTAAAAAGGAGCAGAGTTTATTGAATAGTCTTAGTTGCGTATGTCTCAATGCTCAGACTTCGTCTGGAGAACACAAATTCAACAAGTACTGTTATACCAAACTGATTCACAACAACATCCCATAAACCTTGAGTTTCTATAAACATTCCCTTGTATCTCTTATTCATGAAGACAAACAGCCCTTGAAGCTACACAGTCATAAGACTAAACAACAATGGAAAAAATATATAAAAAACAAAAATAATATAATATGAATTACTACACTCTAAAAAGTGCTGGGTTAAAAAATAACCCAACCTTAACCCAGCCGCTGGGTAACTATGGGACAGAACACGCGTTGGGTTGTTTTGACCCAAGTGCTGGGTTTAACCATTTGACCCAGAATGTTGGGTTGTTTATTTGACCCAACCAGTGGGTCAGGTTAACTGTGTTGCTGGGTTAAACATAACCTAATCATTGGGTTATTTTTTGTCTTATTGCCTTGCTACTTTTATATTTACCAATAATAATAAATAATCACAGAAGAATGTAAAATTATTATTGCTTTTCTGTAATACAGTTAGAAAAACACAAAAAAATGCAACTGTAAACATCAATTTAACAAGTTTTATTTCTTTTTAAAACAATTTTCAAATGGGTGCAGCTGCAAAAACATTTTATCCAACCATTACAGACACATAAAACAACAATTTTAGTAGATCAGTTACTTTTAAACACAAAACTGTGTAAACTAGGCACTGTAGATTCTGATTCTTTGTCAACATTGCAGCAGCAGAACACTCAAAAATGAATGATTACCACATGAGAATCGTTCTAAACATTGTGCGATTAAAACTAAGCCAAACAAAGTGTCCACCAGACAATACATATGACAATTTAAAACATGTTACAATTGGCCAGGAAAAACAGTTGGTCTTAAAAAAAATAATAATAATAAAATTCACACATGAAGACTTATGTCCATAAGTCTCCACCTGTTAATTATACGACACTTAGTCTTGAAGACACTTAGGCCTTAAAATATACTCATTTTAGAAGAAAATTTCAAACTGCACATTTTTAGTCTTTTACATCTGAACACCTCATACAGTGGTGGCCAAAATGATTGGAACACTAGTATTTTCACCAGCTAAACAGTTGTTTTAAGTCAGTGATTTCTATTTTTTGCTGTAGTGTGTCAGTGGGAAATATCAGTTTCCAAAAATTCATTATATATATATAGAAAAAGTAAAACACAACTTACAGGTTTGTATGTCAATGAATGGCTTCCAGACTTCTGTGGTTGTGGCTCTGTGGACCCTTCCTCCAGAATGGGCAGGACAGAATGAGCACTCTCCCCTTTAACGTCTAGACCATAAGAATAATACAGTGCAAATTGTGAAACTTATCTCATAATCAAAACAACACAGTGAAACACTTTCATATGAAAATTTTCTATAGATTGACATATTATAGGAAATACTTTACCTGAAGTCATGTCACCCAGCTCTTAATGCACCTTTCCATCTTGCAAATGTAGCCCAGTCTACAAAAAGTCTGCCTCTGGATATAGCTTCCTGAAGTCTTGTAAACACACACAAATGTGGTTAAATAAGTAACTATGTATAATACCAGTAAATATGGTTATTTTAATGAAAAGATCAAATTCTAAAACAAATCATGGTTATTGAATGTTATTGAAAGATATAACTTACCTTCAAAGGTTTTAACCAGGGTATCAAGCTGCCTTTCCTTGAACTTTCCTTGAATTTCAAAGCTGTCCATCTGTCCATCACCAGCAAGAATCTCACATATCTAGAATGAAATTTCAGATTTAGAAAATTAGAATTTCACAAAACAATTACTTATTTTATATAGAAAGCAGGTTAATGCGTTTACATGCAGCACAATCGTTTAAACACAGATCACGTGATTCTCCGCAGTTTCTGATTAAATCGGTTGGTTTTCTCTGTCAGAGCCTCCCCTGCCCTGACATGCCCTCGCGTGTGAACAGGCAGCAGCTGGATGGAGGAGTGGACGGAGCGGGCGCGGGCGCGGGCGCGGGCGCATTTAGGCCCAATCATCAAATGTATTTAAAAGGAAGCCCGCGCCACTGTTCTGACCGCATCACTGTCGTTACCCTGCACTACACCACTGCTTATACACCACGAGAGTTAAAGTAAGGTGCATAGCGGAGCTAATGCAGCTACCTGAGGGAAAAAAGAGCGCGAAAATGCACAACATAAAAATGACGGATCTATCGTTGGATTCGGCACGTCGCAGACATTGACTTGAAAAAAATATGCCCTTAAAAGATCAATTTTAGTACGAAATGACATAATTCTGTCAAAACATTACAAAGCCATACAGTATGCAGACAGTAACTGAACTTACCCCGTATTTCTAACATATGCCTGGGTTCATGAAGCGTTAAAAATGGACAGTACTGATAAAAAAAGGATGTGTACTGTATATAAATAAAACTTTGCATACACACACAACTTTTATTTAACGATAAAGCGATTGTTGAGGCAAGAAAGTACCTCACTATAGGCTGCTACTTAATGTTCGTTAATCATTCACAGAATAAACGCGAACCCCGCACAGCGGCATATCAAATATTGCATTAAACAGTGAAATTACTGTGCTTTAAACCACAACTTATTAAAAAATAAAGGTAAATAATCATATAATCATATTAATTTACCGTATAATCCTCCTTGCAGTGAATTGCGTGACCGCCTGACGAGGAGACGAGTGAAGAATCCAGAAAGTTCGATGAAGTGGAAAAATAAACAAACCAGTTGGGTTAAAATAACCCAACCCGCGTGTTCAGTGGTGAAATTGCATTTGACCCAGCATGATCAACCCAACTGTGTGTTTACAGTACCTCAAACAACCCAGAATTTTGACCCAGCACAATTAACCCAGCAATGTGTTTAAAAAAATAACCCAGCACTTTTTAGAGTGTAATCAATTAATGAATCAATAAAATGAATATATAAATGAATATAATGATTATTGTAAATGATTATATGATTAAATGGAATAATAAAATGACGAAATGATTAATGATTCTAAATGAATAAAGAATAAATGAAGAATATAATAATATATATATAATATAATAAGAATATAATAAATAATAAAAAGAATGCAAAACACAACACAAATGTGTCAGACCGTTGTGTGCCATTTGGACTGTTTTTGAGTGTTTTCCCAGTGTTACCCATATTTGGTCTTCCTGTTCCTGTCCTTGTTAATGTCGTCATTGTTGCACTTTCACCTGTCTTGTAGTCTATTGGTTAATTCTGTGTATTTAAGTTTGGTTGTTCCCCCATGTCCTTGTCGGTGATTGTTTTGTTACACTGTGTGTTTCGTCGTGGTTGCTGGTCCCTGCTGTGTTCCTTCGTTTTATGTGCTTTTTGGATTGTTTAAATAAACCTGCATTTATTGGATCTCCGCTCTCCTCCTGTTCATTCACACACACGACGACGTACGTGACAGAATCACCGACCGCAACAAGAAAGGAGAAGGAAAGATGGTCTGGGCTGAGGAAATTATTGTGAGCATCCGACAGGCGGAGAGGCCGTTGGAGCTATATGTGGAGGAGTGTTTGAGCCTTTACCACCTGGTGAGTTGGAGCGATGCGATGATAAACACATGTTTCTTAATGGGGCTAAAGGATGAATCTCTGGTCTTTTCGATCGCTTATGAGGAACGCTGCAAACCGGTTGCAGAGTTTATCAACCATGTCCTTTCTCTTTGTAATTCCAATTTCTGTGTCGATGTGGAAGATTCCGATCTTCCCCCCATTAATAAACATGTGGCCGCTCCAGCTCACCACCAGCCAGCTTCCTCCACATGCAGTTCCAACGAGCTCGCTCCTTCCGGTCCTCCCTCGTTCACCCCCGTTCTCCACAGTTCCTCTCTCATCCTCAGCCCGGAGCCCGCGGCCAGCTCCCGGCCGCCGCCGCCTCCCGCGGCCAGCTCCCGGACGCCGCCGCCCGCGGTTAGGATGGCCCACGTACTGGACCCTCCACTAGTGTCTGTGTGGGCGGTTAACAGCCGAGTGGCAGCCGCGTCTCCTGAGTCAAGTCAGGTTGCAGCCGCGTCTCCTGAATCTAGTCAAGCGGCGGAGTCTAGTCAAGTTACGGCTGCGTCTCCAGAGTCAGGTCAAGTTGCAGCTGCGTTTCCCGAGTCAGGTCAAGTTGCAGCTGTGTTTCCTGAGTCCAGTCAAGTTTCCAAGTTGCAGCTACATTTCACGAGTCAAGTCATGCTGCAGCTGCGTCCGCGGAGTCAAGTCAAGCCAAAGCTGTTGTTCCTGAATCAAGTAAAGTCACAACTGTTCCCCATGAGTCAAGCCAAGTTATTGCGGGTGTTCCTGAGTCAAGTCACATTACCGCTGTGGTTCCTGAGTTAAGTCACGTTGCAACTGTGTTTACTGAGTCGAGTCAAGTTTTGGCGGCGCTTCCTGAGTCAAGACACGTCGCAGCTGCCTTTACTCGTTCAAGTCAAACTACGGCTGTTGTTCCTGAGTCAAGTCACGTCACGGCTACATCTCCTGAGTCAAGTCAAGTTCCTGGTGCATCTCCTGAGCCAAGACAAGTTCTAGCGCGCACGCCAGAGCCCGAGCGCCCTCTAGAGGCGGAGCCCTCTCCAGCGTGCCCTCCAAAGACGGTACTCTCGTCTGGTCTCAAGTCCACTCCCGAAACCTTGTTCGCCGGAGAAGCCGCGCCAATGCCTCCTGAGGTGTCAGCCCAGGCTGTAGAGCCTCATAGGGAGGTGGCGTTAATTGTAGAACTCTCTGCTTCTCCCCCTTCTCTGTCCACCTCCTCTATCCCTGCTCTCCTCAGGTCCCCGTCCTTGACGCGGTCGCCCGCTCAGCCCAGGAAGACTCCAGCTCGGAGCTCCGTCCGGCGCACCCTCCTGAGTCGGCACCTACTAAGCCTGACCTTCCCGTCCTCTCTTGGGCTGGCTACGCCCTAAGCTCCCCCAAGAAAATTTTGGGGGGGGGGGGCTACCCCCTCGATCAACCATGGCCCCAAGGACTGTTTATTCGGCCATGGCTCCCTGAACTTCCCGACCCGCCATGGCCGCAAGGACTGTTTATTCGGCCATGGCTAACTGAACTTCCCGACCCGCCATGGCCGCAAGGACTGTTTATTCGGCCATGGCTCCCTGAACTCCCCGACCCGCCATGGCCGCAAGGACTGTGTAATCGGCCATGGCTTCCTGAACTCCCTGACCCGCCATGGCCAAATGAACTCTGTGGTCCGCTATGGCTCCCTGATCCGCCCTGGAGGTACGCCCCTATGTACCCTGTGTCTGCCCGGCACGGACCTCCAGGGCACCCACCCTCCCACCCCAGTGTATGTGTTACGGCGCGAGTCGCGCCTTATAAGAGGGGCGGTAATGTCAGACCGTTGTGTGCCATTTGGACTGTTTTTGAGTTTTCCCAGTGTTACCCATATTTGGTCTTCCTGTTCCTGTCCTTGTTAATGTCGTCATTGTTGCACTTTCACCTGTCTTGTACTCTATTGGTTAATTCTGTGTATTTAAGTTTGGTTGTTCCCCCATGTCCTTGTCGGTGATTGTATTGTTACACTGTGTGTTTCGTCGTGGTTGCTGTTCCCTGCTGTGTTTCTTTGTTTTATGTGCTTTTTGGATTGTTTAAATAAACCTGCATTTATTGGATCTCCGCTCTCCTCCTGTTCATTCACACACACGACGACGTACGTGACAAAATGTATGGTTGCTCTGAGGCAAAACACACACAGTTTGCATTTGAGGATTGTTGGATCCTTCAGGGTTAAGGAATCAGTTCACTTTAAAATGGTCAGAAAGTTTCCATCATATGTTTAGTTAAGTGTTATCCACATCCTCCTCACTTCCTCTTTCATCACGAATGTTTTTCACTAGTTAAGCATAAATTCCTTATTAGCTTGTTTGTTGCTGAAAGTTTTTTTTTATCAGATCCTCACAGGTAGCCATGAGTCAAAGCCATTATGTTCCTGAATCACCACCAAAGCTTTAAATCATGACCGCTGCTTCCAATTTAGAAGCAGATGACCCAAATTTTTGAAGCTTATGTTTATTTTGTTATAAATCAGCTCCACACCCCTTCGGTGGTAGATTGAAATCTAGCAGGGCATAATAATAATTTAGTTCTATCATCATTTCAGCTGCTTATCCACAGTCTAAACATTTGATAAATATAATCTCTGCACTCTTAAAAGTAAACACACCCAATAAGAGACAAAACAGTCTGATGCATGTAGGCAAACCCATAAAACGACTTAAAGGGAAAAAACACACACTAATATTCTGATCGGAACAATCAAAAATAACTCCATAGAGCCATACAGTGACCCCAAGAACATAACACAATGATGAAACAACAGAAATAACCAAATGATGAAATACATAAAAACACCAAGAGGTCAGTGTGTGGCTGGTTAGCGCGGTTCCCCCTGCTAGCAGATGTGGTAACTACACACTCTGATTCCACCAAACATCAGTTTTTTAAAAGCAGACATTCAGATTTTTTTCCCCCTTCAAGAAATGCATATATTGTTAGGCTAATATTTCATTCTATTATAGTCATTTTTTTACTCATGCCTAATTTTAAGACTGCTGTCTGTTGTTTTGATTTCATAGCTCAGGATAGTCCAGGGAAGGGATTTTCTTGTGGCTTAGTCGCATGACATTTAGGTGACTGGCTCGCCTACGTCTAATTTAAAAAAAAAACCACTGAAGGAATCCTTGGCAGGGAATTTGACCCTCAATGCACTAATTTCTTCTCTCATGGTGATGTCGTAACCTCTATGGTTCAAGTGGTATCTGGTCAAGCTTCTTCTTCTTTTAATGTGTGGCAGGCCTCTTGTCTTTATCCATTTACAGTCTATGCCAGATTACTGCCATGGCACCAGCAATAATAACAAACTGACTAGGGTCAAATACAAATGTCACTGAAGGAAAGGTGCATGTAGAATCTTAGCATCTTAGCATCTTTCCAGCATCTTCCTGTAGAGGAACAAAGTAAAATAAAATAAAATAGATAAACTTTTAGATAGATAACTATTTTACCTTTTACTGTTTTATCCTTAATAGTGAGGGATCATTCAGTGAATTTTATAATGGGTAATTTTTTTGAAGGTAAATTACATTAATGAGAAATATCAGTCATGACGTCTGTAAAAACATAAATGCCTCCACCTTGTGAGTATTTCCCCATATGTTTTATAGGAATTATGCATGCCTTTGGGAAAAAGAACATTTTTGCGGTTAAATCATGAACTAGTACTATTCTTCATTTCCTTATTTCACTTTCTCAAACATTTCTTTGAATGTATTATCATTTTAATATACAGCACATTTTAATATAATAACAAGAGTCAACTATAATAAAGGTAGATTTATGCATTTCATTAATTACAATTTTATGCTGGTCTAAACAATGTTTTGATATTTTTACATGTTAGAGCTTTTTCTTGAATAGTTTTGTATTCTCTGTTTTTTTTTTTACTTATATTTCATGATTTTTACTTGTGTCTGCTTTACATTTTTTGTTTCAATTTTGCTGAAGGTCTGTTTAATGGCAGGTTCACATTATGATAACATGCCCCCAGTCTCCACACGGCCTACATAAAAGAAAAAAAAAAGCAAATAAAAGTGAAAGTATTTTACCTGGCTCAGGTGAAATAAGCAGGATGGTTGATAAAGGCTTCACAGTGTTTGAAGACACTCACCGAATATGTTTCAGGTAAGAGCTTCACTTCCCTGTTTTCTGCTTTATTTCAGTACATTGAGACATTAGATTAAAAAATCTTAAATCAGGTAATTAATGGATCATGAGTTTTTTTATTTTTTTTTTTCAATTGTAAAATATGTGTATTATTTATTCTACCATAAAATTAACAGACATCCTGTATGGATAAAGTTGCATTATCTTGCATGATTTTGACAACTTTCTAAACATTCGCAGAAAGAACTTCTGCTTTCAAAATTACTGGTTATATTTTGTTGGGTTATTGATTACACAAAATTTTTCATGGTTTTAAGTTTCAAAATGAACGCTCAACAAAATGCACTTGAACAAAATCAGGCATCATAATGTATGCTTCCATTCGGCATATTGATCAAATATTATTTCAGTCCTTCATAAGTCTTATGTGATGGGTGCTGCAGTTTTGTTTACTAAGAAACTGTAAACATTATTATTAAACAAATGAAAAATTTTTGTTGTGATGTGTAATATAGTGAAAACCAGTCATAAGGGTCCATTTTTTAAATTGAATTGACGTATAAATTGAAATAAGCTTTCCACTGATGTAAGGTTTGATAGGATATGACAATATTTAGCTGAGACTGAAACTTTTTGAAAATCTAGAATCTGAGGGTGCAAAAAAAAAAAAATCCAAATATTGAGAAAATCGCTTTTAAAGTTGTCCAAATGAAGTTTTTAGCAATTCATATTACTAATTAAAAATTAAGTTTTGATATATTTGCAGTAGGAAATTTACAAAATATCTTCATAGAACATGATCTTTACATAATATTTTAATGATTTTTGGCATTAAAAAAATGATAAGATTGACCCATACAATGTATTGTTGGCTATTGCTACAAATATACGTGTGCTGATTTTGTGGTCCAGGGTCACATATGTTTATGTAACAGTGATGATGTAACAGTATTGAGCTGGCAACAGCTGAAGCTGACAAATCGCAAATATTATTGTTATGGCTGTAGTTATTATAGAAATTCTGGTTATGATTAGTCCAAAACTATTTTTGTAGTAGGAAGCTAACAGGAAATCTACCCAGAGATGAAGATGGGAGATCAAAGCGCTCTTCTTCTGGAAGAGGATTTCCTATAAGAGCAGATCCTGCTGTCACTTACAGGCAGAAGAATAGAGATCAGAGTTTACCCAGAAGCTGGTGACCAGTACAAGTGGAAGCCCACACAAACCCAACGCATTCAACCAAACACCGCATGGACCTGATCTTCCTTCCTGCCTTTTTTCCAGGATAGCTGACTCATGACTCATTAGCATTGACTGATGCAAACCTTTCCTGTAATCTACGGATGTTTCCTGGAACGCTTCTCATACTGTAAGACTGAACCTGTCCAGATTATTTGGCCTGGCCTGGATCAGCTTCAAGTGTTTTGAAACCAGGTGTTTAGTCTTTCAAAAGAGTTTTTTTAAATTGCTTGACCTTTCCCAGATTCACTGGCATCAATAGTCATTCTTGAGGAATTAAAGAGATAGCATTTTTAACATTGTGGTGGTACACAAGAATTGATTTAAATAGTTAAAAAACGAACAAATTGTTGCACTACTTTTATGTTGCGTGACTGAGCAAACAGACCCATTATTATTCTGTCCAGAAATGAAAATAACAAAACAGACTGATTCGAAATACCCTACATTTCTGCAAAACCTGAAATACGTTGCTCCAGGTACATTTTGCTGCACATTCATGTGGCGCTATAAGCGAGGTCTAATCTTTAATGAGAAAAACAATGTTGCTGTCTTTGCAAAATCATATTACCTTGCTTGTATCACCTTTCATTCAGAGTGAAAAGTTTAGTATCTGGTGAAATATAGCGTGTTCATTTGTGTTCATCAACGCAAATGTGGGGATGTTTTTATCACGTTGGCTGTTGTACGTGTCATGGCAGTACGGAAATGAAATGTCCGCTAGGTGGCGATAAAAGGTTAATGCTTTATCGCGTTTGTGTGTACCACCTACATTAAACCCTACACTAAACCTAACGGATAGTGTGAGCAAATGCAAACATAAGTTAAAAACGCATTTGCTAAAGAAATCATGCCATTTTAGGTTGCTTCAACAAGGCTTTGAGCTATTTTATTGAGTTTTATGGCTTGTGTTTTCCAGGGCTCGTTTGTATCCACTTTTTTCTGTAGGAGGAGAAGTCAACTTCCAGAACAACTATTTACAAATTATTTACTCACCCCCTTGTCATCCAAGATGTTCATGTCTTTCTGTCTTCAGTCGTAAAGAAATTATGTTTTTTAAGGAAAACATTTCAGGATTTTTCTCCATATAATGGACTGCTATGGTGCCCCAAGTTTGAACTTCAAAAATGCAATTTAAATGTAGCTTCAAAGGGCTCTAAACGATCCCAGCCAAGGAAGAAGGGTCTTATCTAGCAAAACAACACTTATCTCGCACAATGCACTTCAAAACGTCTTTTTTTTTTTCGAAAAATAAAAATTTGTATACTTTTTAAGCACAAAAGCTCATGTAGCACAGGTTCTGGGATGTGCTTTCACAATGCTACGAATTAGTGATGGGTTGATCTTTTTTGAATGAATCTTTGATGTGACTCGAGTCATCCCGGGGAGTGATTCGTTCAGTCACGCATGCGCAACATCCTATTAGGTTCTGTACTGGAATTAGTTCACCTGTTTCAAGTCTTCGGGTTTTTCGAGTCATTTGTTCATCTTGTGGGGCTGTCACGTGATCAGCGAACAACTCAAACCCAAAAACTTGTCAGATAAGAGTTGAGGTGAGCTAATCATAGGCTAAAGACCCAGGTAAACAATGAATTAATCTTTTCTGTTTCTTATAGCATTATAGTTTTGTCTTGTTTGTAGTGTGATCAACGTTTGTGTAAGCAGTACATGAGCTAGGGAAGTAAAATTTAAATTATATTTTGCTAAAATGAACAAAATGACTCGAAAAAAGATTTGTTCATTTTGCTGAACGAGACTCAAAGGTCTGAGTCAGTAAAATGATCCGAACTTCCCATCACTACTACGAATCACGTTCATTGTCTGTGTACTCCGGCTCAAAAAGGTAGAGTATGGAGAAAAACTTCATCTTATTTTCTCCTACAACTTCAGAATCGTCTGACATCGTTGTACCTTTTTGTTTGTGAACAGCGTTTTACTTGCACTTTCTTAGTCTTTGCGCGTTCGCTTTGTAAACACTGGGTCTGTAGATCCGCCCACGTTCGGCGTGACCTTTTGACGTGATTCAGTAGTACGTATAGTCGTGAACGCGCATCCTAGAACCTGTGCTACACAAGCTTTTGTGCTTAAAAAAATATACAAATTTTTATTTTCTGAAAAAAATGACTGATTATTTCGCTAGATAAGACCCTTCTTCCTCGGTTGGGATCATTTAGAGCCCTTTGAAGCTGCATTTAAACTACATTTTTGAAGTTCAAAATCAGGGAACCAATCAAGTCCATTATATGAAGAAAAATCCTGAAATGCTGTCCTCAAAAAACATAATTTCTTTACGACTGATGACAGAAAGACATGAACGTCTTGGATGACAAGGGGTGAGTAAATTATTTGTGAATTGTTGTTCTGGAAGTGAACTTCTCCTTTAACATGGCCGTATGCATATGGGTGAGACTTCCGGTTTATTATAGGGAAATAAGTAGGAGAATATCAATGTGCAGTAAACCAGAGTGCTTATAATTAAAATAATGTATATAATACATTAAAATAAGACACCAATTTGCAGTATCAAGCAGCAAAATGTGCTGTTTTGTACAGCTAAAAATCACTGGACACAGATGAGACTGGAAGCCAGACCCATAAAGTTTACAAATGGCCGTGCCCACTTTTAAAGGAAGAAAAAAGTGGATAGTAAGCGCAATGCTGAACTACCAATCAAGTTTACTTGGCTGCGTTAGAAAAAGCCATACAGCTGGTTATGTGATGCAAATGTCAAAATGTATTTGTTTACAAATATACCATAGTGTTTTTTAAGGTCATGAAATAAGGAACCACATGAAAATATGTCTTTGCTAACTTGCCCTAATCACAATTTTATGGAAAAGGAATAAACATTGTTTTAACTGAAAACTGCAGTTAAGTGAGTGTATAGGTATGATTTAGCAAATGAAAGAAAAAGAGGATCATTTATTAAGAAATCGTTGTGTTTGAAGCAGGGTGTCCGAAAGAGTAAATGACGAAGGCCACAGCCAGATTGGAACTTGCATTGTCCAGATAAGTATCATGGCTCAAGGAGTTTGAACGCATGCACTTACCACATGAAATTTGTGGTTAGAAGTTTTTATTGTTTTGCAAAATGAGGATATGTGGAAAGAACGAGAGAGTGAGGGACTCTACAGCTCACACATGAAAATGGACTGCTAGATGGAGAGATCAATAAACCCCTCTTTTCAGTTGAAAAAGAAAGTCCCTTCACTTCCTTTCTTAAATGGCTTTGGCCTTTAATGGCTGCTGTCTACCAACTGAGTCTGTAAATGTAGTTGCCAGAGGATAATGTGTCATTTCATTGTAGTTCTATTTTCAGCAAACACTTAAATCAGTTTCTCTTTCTGTTGCTAACATTTAAAGCAAAACAGCTGCTTAGAAAACTCATTCAAGCATCTGACAGCAATGGTTAATGAATCAAATGGCCTTTAAATGCAAAGACAAGCAATGAAACCAAACCAAAACCTACCCAGCAGAAGTTGTGTTAAGGAATTATTTATTTTAAACTTTCTCTTCCTCTTTTGACTATGCTCTTCAA
Source organism: Labeo catla (assembly GCA_012976165.1). NCBI lineage: Eukaryota > Metazoa > Chordata > Actinopteri > Cypriniformes > Cyprinidae > Labeo > Labeo catla. The sequence continues at coordinate 248,633 of VONZ01000935.1, forward strand.
TTTATCACACTCATTCATTAAACACCAGCCATGGTCTCAGATTTATATTAGTGCTGTTTTTATTACACATGAGAATGGAGTAAATCATTTACAGTCAGCTCACGTGTCCTACAGAAAAATTAGCCCAGAGGCTCACAGATCACAGTGTTTACACAGTAATACGATCTGCAATCAACAGCATTCAAAGGGCACGCTTGTTAATTTCAGGCACAACAGCACACATATTTACATGGACTAAATGCTGTGATGTATTTTAAGGTTATTTAACATTAAGTTTAATTGTATTTAACTTGTTGAATATTACTATATAGACAGTACAACATAGAAATCACATGATTCAAAGGAATAAGATAAGGACTAGAGGGAAGGCCTACAGCTAACAGGGAAAGCCCCTGAATCTAGGTCACATGTCATTTCATCACTAAAACCCAAACACAGCAATCAGCACAGTGCAACAGTTGTTTATGTAATTTAAATGCATTAGTCTTCAGAGAAAACTACTGACCAAGATATTATATCTCAGGAGATTTTATGCACAGGAGAGTGCATTAACAATAAAAATAATTACGAACATAGCAAGATCAACAACATGGATGAAAATAGTGCACATTTTCTTTCCCCAGTGTTACGAAGTCCATTTTAAGGAATCCTGCAAACATATCAGTATGTTTAGGCCTTTCTTTAACAAAAGAGACCTGAGCATGGCATGCACTTCTTCTTGAGGGAGTATACAAAAAAAGAAGAATGAAGAAGAGATAAATGACGTGGTTTTTCAGGAATAATTGCTTTGGTGTATAAAAATACATGCTGAGCCACAGCCACAAACTATTGATGGGTTGTTCTTGAACGATTCGTTCATTTTGAACGAATCATTAATGTGACTTGTCTCGGGGAGTGATTCGTTCAGTCGCGCATGCGTAACATCCTGTCAGGTTTTGTACTGGAATTAGTTCACCTGTTTCGAGTTTTCGGGTTTTTCGAGTCGTTTGTTCATCTTATGGGGCTGTCACGTGATGAACGAACGACTCAAACCCGAAGACCCGAGAGATTAACTAATTAATTCTCTTTCCGGCTCAGACTGCATTGGTTAAGCTTATAGGGCTGTCACATGATTCAATAACTCAAACCCAAAAATTTGTCAGATAGGAGGTGAGGTGAGCTAATCATAGACTAAAGACCCAGGTAAAAAAATGAATTAATCTTTTCTGTTTCTTATAGTATTATAGTTTTGTCTTGTTTGTAATGTGATTAACGTTTGTGTAAGCAGTAGATGTGTTAGGGAGGTAACACGTAATATTTGAATTATATTTTGCTAAAATGAACTAAATGACTCAAAAAAAGATTCGTTCATTTTGCTGAGTCTGTAAAATAATCCGAACTTCCCATCACTACCACAAACTAGTTTTGTCAAAAAAAAATACAATAATGCAGTGTTAAACATTTGCATGTATCATAAAAAGCAAATAATAATAATATTAAAGCTGAAAAAGTAAAACTAAACCAAATTTTTAGAAGTGATTTTTCAAACAGATTTCCTGCACAGTCTCTTCTGTGTCATTCTGTGTAAAAGTAAGGATTTACCAGACCAAACCTATTTTTGAGGTAAAAAGGTGAAACTTGGTATTTTAGCTAAAGGTAAATGACAGCACTGGTTTCATCAGGTTTTATTGTTTAATTTGACATACAAAAATCCACAGTTTGTTAGTTTATTTATGCATTAAACGGCTATATGTGTAGCTAAAATGAATAAACAAAAACTTTTAGACAGCAGCTATTTGCACTAAGTGTAAATAGTGATAGGCTATTTACACTATCAAATAGCATTTGATATTTACAAGTGCAAATAGCAATGGATTCTATTTGTACTATGTTAAAATATAGCAGTATTTTCTTCTATTTATACTACTTATTGCAAATAGTGGCTATTATCTGCACTTCAGCATTGTAGGCCTAGTACATTATAAAACAGCGTGCAATAAAAACGTATTGAGTGTAAATTATAATTTTAATTCAAATTATTAAATGGATGCCACCTTATTGGGAAAATAAAGCCCTCCCTACATCTACCCTAACCCTACCCAACTCTGTATTTTTTTCTTCATTTTTATTGAAAATAATTTTTTTTCCGATGTGATATGAGATTTGAAAAGGGAGAAAAAATATTGGCAAAAGGCGGATTCGAACTCGGGTCGATCGCGTCAAAAATGATTATAACATGGATTTTATTATCTGCACCACCGGAGCCATTGTTAGGCTGTTGTCTTTTATAGTGTTGACTACACTGTAAAAAATAAAAAACACAACTTGTTGAGTCAGCTTAAAATAATTTGTTACCCTGCTGCCTTAAAAATTTAAGTTCAGTTAACTAAAATAAGTTTAGTCAACTTGAAATGTTAAGTTGTACTAAGTAACAACTTAGATATTTGTGTTTGCTAAACTTAACAGATGGGTAAGTTGATTCAACTTAAATATCTAAGTTGTCACTTAGTATAATTTAACATTTCAAGTTGAATAAACTTTTTTTGAGTTGACTGAACTTAAAATTTTAAGGCAGCCAGGTTACATATTATTTTAAGTTGACTCAACAAATTGTTTTTTACAGTGTAGCCTAATCACATGTTTGTGGGTGGAGGTAGTGTAAATATAGTCTCTGCCAACAAGGCAGGCTATTTGCACTTAGTGTAAATAGACACTCTGAAACATTTTATGTATTTATATATTTGTTTCCAATCTCTTTTGAATAAAAAATTGTGTCCTATGTGTTTACACATTGGGTGTAAAATGTAAAATGTTCATAAATATCCAAAATATTTTCTATTAGTGTTACATCCCATTCATGACTCAAGTAGTTTGTCACCAGCATTCTGTGTATTGACATTCATTTACACAGTTTAGAAATTTAAATTGAAGTACTTCATATCTGCTTTTATTTAACTATAATTTATAAATACTATAAATATATATCAAAGTGTTTGAGACATACAGTGGGGTAAAAAAACACACACACAGACATTATGCTTGAGCAGTCTTGTGTAACATGTTATTTTTTTTTTTTCCAGGCAGTTACACAACCATCAGGTTTTAAATCATAATGATATATGGCTTTTTTCCACTCCCGTGGAAAAAGAGAGGGTGTTTTGAACTGCTGTTCAAGCTTCTACAAATGATATAGCAGAATATCCATAGATCTCATTTCAATAGCATGAAAGTGAATGATACCAACAGCTGTACCCAGTCATCCACATCCACTTTCACTTTACAATTCAAATAGGCTTGGAATGACATGAGGGTGAATAAATAATAAAATACTCAATGACCAAATGTTATTTTCTTCTTCTTTTGAATACTACCAATCATTGTTGCTGGTTTGTCAGATTTGTATACATAGCAACAGCTAAAGTAAGTAATACCAATGTGAGATGTCAAATGACAGTTTTCGCAAGACTTCTTTCACATGCCTGAATTAAAATGTTGTGGCTTTTTCAACATTTTGAGGATCATGTTCCTCAATTTCCTTCCCCTTTTTTCTCCATAAGATATAGATGGGAAACACAAAATTTATGAAATTAATAAATGCATTATATATTTTTAAAATGTATACACTGCCTATTATAAACTTAGTATAGTAAATAATGTCATAGAAACATAAATCAACTCAGTAAAAGCGTAAATATATATATACATATGTCAATCAGTGTTGTGCAGTTGTTTTTATGATTGACTTTTTGTATGATTCATAAGTCATAATGAGTGCTTTTTGGATACTCATCAATATCTGGTATAAAACATGATGCAAAAAATGCTTAATTTAGCAGGGATGAAAGTTATACAAGAATGTCTCCGATTGAACGATTGAGGTGTTGTGTTGCTGGATGTAATAATGAACATAGTAGTCATCATTTACTCCAGACATCTGAGCCGCTGAAGATGCAGTGGATTACATTTGTTTGTGAAGGGAATGCACCTCCTGATTTACATAAATGCGTCTATGTTCGCGCAAATCTCTCGTGATCCAGCTTCACCTACAGCAGAAGTGAGTATGAGGGTTTTTTTTTATGAATCTCTGTAATCACTTTTCCTAATAACGTACTAGTTAGCAAGTTCCGCAGCTAAAGGCGCTAAATGCGGCTAAAGTAAACAATCTCTCAGAGCAGCCCGTCAGTCCACAGAGAGAAGAGAGGGGCGGGGCGAGCAGAGCTCATTTGCATTTAAAGGAACAATCCCTCAGAATGGGATGATTTTTACAGAGCTCATTTTGACATGGTAAAAAGGGTGTTGTTTTACACAACCATTGAGAATTTTTAACCAAAGTATATTACAGACTTTTCATTAAGACCCTAAAGAATCGTATCAACTTGGGCATCCGATGACCCCTTTAATAACAGCCAGTTTGAAGTTTTTTGGGACATATCCTAATAACAATGATGACTTTATTATAGTCAGAAGAAAACTAAAACTATTACATGTTAATTGAAACAAAGCTAAAATAAAATCAAAACTAAAGCTTAGAAGCTGATCAAAAAACTAAAACAAGTTTGAGTTAAAGCATCAATTACTAAATAAAATCTAAAAGGGAAACTCAAGTAAAATTCTCAGCTCTGACCACTGACTTTGCATAGTACATGCTGAGGTTAAAACACCTGTAAGCAAGACATCTGTCTGTGTATTTTTAACTCGATCGTCATCATTGCGGTTAAGAACATCTTGTTACTCAGTCACTTATAAACTCTGTCCTTTTTCCTCGTCATTGACTTAATGGAATCTAATTAATTTATTGTAACCTATTGTTTTGTAATTGCTTAAAGTAATCATTGATCAAACACATTTTATCAGCAGCTTTTATTGTCCATTTTTTGTTGTCTGAAAACTTGCATTGTGTACAGACCCGTAAACTTGCTACCTTATCAAAGACCGGCCCCTTCCAGTCACCAGCTGAAACACATTTAGGATCATCTGTTTCAGAAATGCTCACAGAAAAGTTCACACAATTCATAAAAGTGGTTCCTCCGTCTTACAAAAAGCTTTTGCAACACACATATTGCCTGATGCATGTGAGTATGAAAGATTTAGAAACACTCATATCAGCAGAAAACATTAGTAATGAACAGGCATTTGGACTTTTAAAATATAGCATATAATGGTTAATCCCCCTGCTCAGCTTCAACGCCCTCACCCCAGTCCTCCCTTACACGTTTCCCAATACTGGATAATGGACTGTTATTGTTTTTTTTTAGCTGAGTCAGGTCAAAGTCATGCAGTAAGAGATATAAGTAAAGAATTTAATTAATAGCTTTTCCAGTCCCAAATCACTCATTGTTTTGGCTAAGACAAGCAAATGGTGTCAAAAAGGAGTGTACTTTCCCTTCATTGGGATTTTCCAATACAGCAGGGCTCTAGACTTCCAGTACCACTCAGGATATTCCTAATAATTAGAGGGCCATGGCAGGATAAGGACATCCTGTAGATTTTACAGATGAAGGAAAATGTGTGGATGTGTTTAGAGTATGACACTCGCTAATAAGGTTTAGAGTATGACACTCGCTAAACCAGTCAAAAGTTTTTGAACAGATTTTTTATGTTTTTAAAGAAGTCTTTTCTGCTCACCAAACATGCATTTATTTGATCCAAAGTATGGCAAAAACAGTAATATTCAGAAATATTTTTACTATTTAAAATAACTGTTTTCTATTTGAATATTTTTTAAAATGTAATTTATTCCTGTGACCAAAGCTAAATTTTCAGCATCATTACTCCAGTCACTTTGGGTCGAATAAATCCAGACTTCATGAGCAGAAGAGACTTCTTCAAAAATCATTAAAAATCTTACTGTTCAGAAACTTTTGACTGGTAGTGTACTACCATACGATAATGTTTTAGAGCTACATGAAAACACAGTTGACAGTAATCCTGTCCACCATCAAATCTCTGTTGGATTTACATTATAAGAAGTGTAGTATAGTTGGACATATACATTTAGCAGGCACTTTTATCCTTACAAATGAGGAACATCACAAGCAAATATCATAATCAACAGTACTTTCAGTACTGCAATGGAATAACCTGGAATAAAAGTAAAAGAGAAAGCAGAAAGATAGAAGTTGAAGAATATAGAAGAATATATTTAAAGGAAATGTGGTTGTAGGCTCCATGAAGTCTCTGCATGAAACATCACATATGATTACATTTTATGTGAAAAGTCTTTGTTTATTCTCATTTTTATCATCACATAACGTGTTACATTTTATGTAATGTTTATTGTCTATTTTTATTGACAGTTCACTAACAATAAACTCTGATTCATTATGTGGCTGTAAAAAAAAATTGAAGGTGTAATTAAAACAAAGATTATTGGAGTATATTTTACAAGATAAATACTATTTTAAGTTTTTTCTTTAGAAATTTCAAGTTTATTTCAGTGTTATTTACTGTCTCTTTGTAATTAACTGTGAAATTTACCTGCAATTTGATGATTATCCTAAATGTTTAGATAAATATCTTATTTTGTTCATTCAAGGAGCTTATTGTTGACATGTAAGGTTATAAGTTGTAATATCGCAGCAGGCACCAATACCCATTCTTAATACAATATCATAATGTCATTTATTCATTCACAGTTCATTTCTAGCAGCCATAGCTGCCATTTTGCCATAAATGTAAGAGGATATAGGTTATGTATAGTCGTAGTCAACTTTACGTTGTTAGCCGCTTTAATAGGCTAGTGCAAACTAACATTAAAATTATTCAAAACAATCGGGAACCTAAATAAACAAGAAAAACAAGACGTTCATGAAGTCACTAGTCTACTTTAAGATTCTTCTTACTCTAATGTCTGTGTTTATTTCTTATTTGTTTATATTTCTTACTGCTATAATTAAACTTGCCTTGCCCTTTCCAGATCTGTGAAGTGTGATAGATGCGCAGGACAGCGCTGTAAGTGATGAACTCCGAGGTTGCCAGAGATGCTCCGCCCAACTACACACAAAGCCTATAAAATGAGTCCGTTATTTCCACAGATCGTTTAATTCTAAGTGAACTAAAGAAGATCGAATTGAAATTCTGCGTTTTCTTTTTGCGCATCCGATATTGTTTATTCCTCAGAAGAAATGACAAAAAAGCTCGAAATGCTAAACATTTTTAAACGGCATCATAAAAAGTCTATTCCTGTTCAAGGTAGGACGATTTATGGGTTTTTAGGATGCTTATTAGATCTCTTAGTAACGTTTTAGATGATAGAAACTACTAACTAGTTGCTTATTACCATGTATATTATTAGCATATTGGCTGTTTATTAGTATTATATTAATGCATGACCATATTTTATATCCTTTAACCCCGTTTAAATCCTAAACATATAGCCTACTAAAACTACCTTACTATCAATAAGCAGCAAATTAGGAGGTTACTGAGGGAAAATAGTGAATATGTGTCCCCTAATCTATGAAATACGTTTTGGAGTGTTCATATTTCAAAATACTGTGTATTGAAATCCTTACTCTGTAGACCTATGTCTAGAGTCGTCTTGTTTGTAGTTTGTAGCATTAATATTCTACATTGCACAAAAATATATATATATATTATTTAAGTATTTTTGTTAGATTTTTTTTTCCGTGTTTTATTATGGAGTTGGCAGTAAATGTAAATTTCATCCCACATAATTTAAAATCTTAAACGTAATATTAAGAATGTATATTATTGTTGTTATAAATTTATTTATATTAGGGCTATCAAACGATTAATCATGAATAATCGCATGCAAAATAAAAGTTTGAGTTTGCCTAATATGTGTGTACTGTGTGTAATTAATATGTATATATAAATACACACAAATTAATGTATATTTTTATTTATATATATAATATAAATTATATAAAAATTATGATAACTACATATACTTGTAGATATTTCTTAAATATATACATGAATGTGTTTGTATATATATATATACATAATAAGTAACTACACACATATATCAGGCAAACTTAAACTTTTATTTTGTATGCGATTAATCTTTTGACAGCCCTAATTTATGTTTAAGTAAAATCAACTATTCTTGCCAACCTTGCTTGTGCACAGTAAGAAAAGCATCTTTTTTCCTGTTTTCTAAAGAGGCTCCCACTTTTAGGGAGAATCTACAAGCATGCCACTTTGTGGACGCAGGGAAACAGCTGATTACCCGAGAAAACCGTCTGTTTGAGTTGAAGAAGGATGGGATTGGATCCAAAAGGAAGCTGGTGGAGGAAGAGGAAGATTCAGAGGCTCTGCTAGCAAAAGACTACGAGGACTTGCTGCAGTCGGTGATGCGGACCCTGGAAAACTCCCTAGACCTCCAGAGTCCTGAGGTGCTGAAAGAAGCAGTCCAAGCCATGCTGCAGGAGGAGGAGCAGGACAAGCGCTGGGAAGGGTTTCAAGAAAAGGAACGCCCACCGTGGAGACCGAGGAAGTGTAAACAGAACCACGAGGCTCTGCTGGAGCAACTTGTTCAGAGGAGGATGGAAGAAGCACAGTTAGACTCGAAAGTAGAGATACATTCCTCCTTGCAGCACTCGATCGTTTGCAAAGCCAAACGACTGAAAGAAGACCTGGTGAAAGTTGCGACATGGGTCAGCAGCTGCTACCCAGAACAGGAGAATGTTTGCCAGTTTTATGCCACACAGTACCATAAAATCTTCAGTGCAAGACTGAGAGAAGTCGCAGAGTACACACTGTGTGATGAGGACTGTGCCCTTTTATTGCAGTGGGTGAACCAGGATTACCCCAAGTAAGAGACGCAGATGACACGATAATGTTTTATCTCATAATATGTACATGCAGTGGCCCTGTTATTTTATTTATTTATTTCTTTTGGATTCTGAGTAAAACAGCTAAGAAATTTTTCTCCCTAAGAAAATTTCTTTGCTCAGAAGTTGCTCTTGTAAAGCTTAGAAGCCTTTTTGCAGTCAGATTTCATTTATATATCAACTATTTATCAGATGTTTCTCTTAGAACTACTCGGTTAAAAATAGAAGTGAAAACAAATGAGATACTTATTGACATACAAATAATTTGGTCTATAAATTGAGTTATTAGATATTAAAACATAGAAAGAATAGTTCACCCAAACAAATATTAATATTCTGCCATTATATACTCACCATCATGTTGTTTGGGCATATAATGAAAGTCAGTGCGGCCTAGTATTGTTTTGGACTCCATTATCTTTCACTGTGCACAAAAACAGTGTAAACATTCTTCAAAACATCTTTTTTTATGTTAAGAAAATCAGTCAATACAATAGGTTTTGAATGACATGAGGGTGTGTAAATGATGACAGCATTGTAATTTTTCGGTGCACTATCCCTTTAAATTGTCATTTTTCTTTCCTCTGGGAGGTGATACAGATTTTCAGAGTAATATTCTGTCTTTCTCTTTTGCAGTATTCTAAATGGCAAAAAGATAAAAGATGTGATCGATCACACAAAGTTTGATCCGCTGCTTCCTGAAGACATAATTGCACCACTGGAACAGCAGTTTTTGATCTCAGAGGAGGTCTGATGCTTTATGATACCTTTAAATGCTATAATATGGCTCTGTTTTTAATAAAATACACTTACCCAGTTACGTTTTCTGTAATGTTGTGCTTATATATGCACATGAGGCAAATGTGAAAACCTTGTGTAAACCCTCTGTAAAAATCTTCAGAATATTGTCTGAGATAAGATGTTATGGAAGCAAAATAGACCAAGCTCATAAAAAAAAAAAAACCTCAAAAAACAATGTTTTGCCTGTACAATCTTGCCATAGATATACTTCCAGTTTTAATTTTTTTGCATTTTTGTTTGCTAGATGGAAGTGTACATGTGCCTTCACAACATTTTGGACAGAGAAGAAACAGCCTGGAAGGACGGAGAACTTCCACAACTGAGAGACCAGGTGTACTGCTGTGATCAGGCTATTGATGTCATCCAGGTAATGAAAAAACAGGAAAAGTAATCAGTTGTTTACCTTCATCAAATAATAGATTTCTGGAGTAAAACATATGTTTTGTTCTTTTTCCTCACTTCTTCTAGTGCTTTCATAAACATGTAGAGTTTGCTCAGAAGGTGCTAGGCGATGACGCAAAAGCACAGAGAATCACAAGCCAGATGAAAACATTTCTGACAGAGTGAGTAACTAAAAGCTATTTAATGCTGTCTATTCATTTCTCAATATACTAACAACATTATACTTGTAAATTTTGATTATACTGTAATTAATTACATTTCTATGCTTACAGTTACAAAGCATTTCATGCGAAGGTCATCAGAAGCAAGCAGACCAACACTGAGGCCGTTTTAATGGTCAATCTCTCATGCCTCATACAGTGCAGGTAGGAGACAGTTTTATTCAGTTGAAACATCATATCAAACCATTTTGAACTGTGTTGAAAGTGTTTCTTCTTTTTAATCTCTCCCCACAGGGACTACGTTACTAAGAAAGCACATCTGTTCCCTGAAGATGTCAAAACTGATTGTCTCTCTTTATTGGCTACCATGATAGAATGCAGCCATCATCACTTCAGTTCTAATATGCTTAAGGAACTTAAGGTAAAAACAAAACTTAGTTTCTTTCACACAACAAATGTGTTGTTGTTTACAAGTGTTCTATCAAACGTTTAGCATATGAGTTTCAAGAGAGTTGTGAATGATGATGTCACTTAGCATGATAAAAGTAAAAAATAAAAGTAAAACTGTGCTAAAATTAATATAATTCATGAAATTCATTTTATAGGACAAAGGTACTTTTAGGAAATCATCATTTTCCTAGAAAATTTCATGTTTTTTTATTATTATTATTATTATTATTATTTATTATTATTAGTCTTGTTTATAATATATAAACATATATACAGTTCTGTTAAAACGTTTGGGGTTGCACAGTTGTGTTTTCATGATTATTTTATGAATAGAACAGCATTTATTTGAAATAAATTTAACTCATGTTTGCTGAATAAAAATATTATTTGATTATTTGATATTAAATATGTATATACACTACCAGTCAAAAGTTTCTGAACAGTAAGATTTTTTAAATTATTTTTTAAAAGAAGTCTCTTCTGCTCACCAAGCCTGCATTTATTTGATCCAAAGTACAACAAAAACAGTAAAATTCTGAAATTTTTTAATATTTAAAATAGCTGATTTCTATTTGAATATATTTTAAAATGTAATTTATTACGGTGATCAAAGCTAAATTATTAGCATCATTACTCCAGTCTTCAGTGTCACACGATCCTTCAGAAATCATTCTAATATGCTGATTTGCTGTTCAAGAAACATTAGTAGTAGTAGTAGTAGAAGTAGTATTACTATTATTATCATCATTAATATTTTAAAAAGTTGAGTACATTTTTCTTTCAGGATTCTTTGATGAATATAAAGATGGAAAGATCAGCATTTATCTGAAATAAAAAAACATTTGTAACATTATACACTGTACCATTCAAACGCTTGGAGTCAGTATATATATTTCTTTTTTGGGGGGGAAAGAAATGATTGAAATTAATACTTTTATTTAGCAAGGATGCTTTAAATGTACTTTTAAAAAAATGAGCAGCAAATCAGAATATTAGAATGAAAGGACCATGTGACTGGAGTAATGATTACAGGCTTGGTGAGAAGAAGAGATTTCTTTAAAAAACAATAAAAATCTTAGCTTAATCAAAACACTTGTATTTAATCATGGCTAGAAATAAAGCAGATCCTAGTCTACACCAACACAACAGATTTTCATTGTTTTCAAAACCCCTCAGTGGTGTTTATCTTGGCAGTGAACACACTCATGTGAGCAGTTGGCTGCCGTGTCCTAATTCTTCCATTGTTTATAAAAAAAAAAAAAAGCAAACTATTACCTTTTATGAACTGCTTGCCTAGTTCAAGGACTCCATAAATGGTCGCTTGAACAGATCCAGATCATGACCAGATACTGCACGTGAGTTCATATGCAATAAAATAACAATGTTATGCATGCATGTGTTCCTGCAGGACTTGTACAGGAAGGTGGGTTCCAGCGAGTGGCGTAAGAACAGTGATGGTGTATGTGAAGAGCTGCTTGCAAAGCTGGATGGACATATTCAGAAATTCAACAACTTGGATAAAACATGTTGCCAGGTATAAACAAGTCAAACAAAATTATAGATTTGCTGAGTAATTAATTAGTCCATTTCAGATTGATTAACTGATTGATTTGATGACTAGGAGCTGCTGGGTAGAATGCATAAGGAGTTTCTAGCAGAATATGTCCGGAAAATGATGAAGCACAAGATCAAACTTTCAGATAAAGCACAGCAACATATGGCAGCAACATCACTCTGCATAAACAGCGAACGTATGCATACATACTTCACTGACACTGTAAGTACACATACTGTCTTTTATCCCAGTTTAATATGTAAAAATTGTAGAAATAATTTCTGAGGAAACCAATGTAATGAAGAATTTTAATAGTAAGGCACTGTATAATTATTAAATCTTCATTAATTCATTATCACAGGGGTCAAATATGGACTTGTTGAAAGACATTCTTCCCAATTTAGCGGGTCTGCTGAAACTACAGGACCCAGACAGTATAAAGCTAGAGCTCGTAACTCTGATGAAGCTTTACCCTGATCTCAGGTATGGTGGTTTCTGCTGTGCAATTATTTATGCAAAAACGGCCGCTGCACTTTTCTCATGTTTGTGTTCTTGTTACAGTAAGGGTCACATTTCTGCTTGGCTGAAACTCAAGGGAAATCTTTCTCCATCAGAACTCAGAAATATCCTTGAGAGCGTCACTTGCAGCCAGGATCAGTTCAGTGAAACGCAGGACTCACTTCAGTTGAACTTCTTTTCCATAGTGAGGATCAAATGAACTTCATAACAATGCTTGTGTATATTTGCTTGCTTTTGTAGAATTGCTCATGCTCAGGCATTTGGCAATTGTTTGTACATAATGAAATTCTTTTTGAATTTGTCTGTTTTTACTCTCCAGTTTGGCATTGTAATGTGAATTACGAAAAATAAACCTCAGAGAATTTATGGTAACTGTGTCTTGTTATCAGCATCAAATTATTCCAGTATACACATCTTTATAGTTTCTTTGCCGCTTTGTGTGGTGATGGGAATGCCTGTAACAGACGTCTAGGAACAGGATATGGTGTGATAGGTTCAAGACGTGTGCAAGTTACACTTCGGAAACACACCTGCTGTCACAATGCTTGTGTAGTTCCTGAAAGAGTGTTAATGACAATTTCCCGACAAGCTGTATCCTCTACAGGAACACAGGATGTAGTTGTAGTGTATGTATTTTTACCTCCTGCTTCCTATGCTTAAAAAATAACTGTCAGACACACAGTGCCAAAGCATTTCAAATGCAATGCTTCCAGAATATCAAAGACAACACTCTAAAAAACAAGCAAACGAACAAACAAACAAAAAACACAATTTGTTAAAATTTTACGTTTAGTCAACTTGAAATTTTAAGTTGTACTAAGTCACAACTCAGATATTTAAGTTGACTAAACTAAAAAATTGGTTTGTTAAACTTAAAAGCTGGGTTTGTTACCCAGCTGCCTTAAAATTTTAAGTTGAATCAACTCAAATATATAAGTTTTCACTTAACATTTCAAGGTGATTAAACTTTTTTGAGTTGACTGAACTTTTGAAATTTTGAAGGCAAAACAGGTAACAAATTATGTTTTTTACAGTGAACCAAACATCAATACTCTGGTCATTTATGTCTTTATTGAGATACCAAATGCACTTCTAAAAGTTATTTGTTATACTTTTGTATGATAAAATAATCATGCTATAGAAGAAACACTGAGTCCTTTTTTCAAATAAGAATAAAATTACCAATATACATATTAAACAATATAACAATAACTTAAGTTTATTTACAATACTCTTTTGTTACAAAGTAAACGGTAGCAGTCAAAATGAATAAAATATTATCATAAAAAAGAGTACCAAAAAGGGAAATTAATTTTGCTCCAGTGGTCCGATAGAAACATTATATTTCCAACTGAAATCAAAAGGTCATTAGGTACAAACAAATACTGTATCTGATGAAAATATATATAGACCTGTATAAACAACTAACGTTTGTAAACAAATGTCACAACACAGTCATTCCATCGACTTAAACTTGTAACCAAAGGTTTTACAGTTCTGGCTAATTTTGTTATTCACATAAAACAGCAAAGTCCCTTCAGAGGCTGACAGGTGAAGTGTTTAGGCTTTGGATTGAGGCCGAGATCCCGGCTCACATCCAGCACTTCCCTCACCTGTCGCTTTGATAACACCCTCTTCCAGCGCAGCAGACCAGGTACAAACTGCTCACTGCAAAACAGACAGAAGAAGACTTCACCTCACTGTCTGATGAAAACAAAATTACTCTCACAAATACTAATAAATCATAGATTTCCCGACCTGTAATTACATGTACTAAGTTAAGTGTTATTGTTTAAGTTTACCTGTCCTGAGGGAAATCTCTGAACAAATGACAACAGGTAATCTTCAGTGCGTCTACATCACTGCATAGCAAAACTTCACTCATTCTCTGAAGGAGATGATTCCTCTGGTCATCACTGCCACTCTGTAAAACGGATACATTGGATAATAATAAACGTTTTTTTGGGAGCCAAAAGTGGTTCTTCTACGGCATCGGTGTGAAAATCTCCTTTTGTAACCTTTGTTTTTATGAGTGTAATTTTATTGAATGTTATATATTTTTTACCATTTCAATGAATGTGTTGTGCAAACTGAGAGCATCTTCTCTCATCCTTTCTCCAACATTTCCCCATCTCTTCTCTAGCTGTCTGAACTTGCTCTTCACCAGGCAATCCAGATACATGTGTGAAACGCAGTCATAGGTTACGTTCACAAAGATCTGTCAAAAATAAAGTGGGGCAGAGGAGCAGAGAATAAGTGTAAAAGATTATGTGAAGCTAAAATTCTGTTCTTGAAGAATTCTCTGGGAATTTGAGCACAGCACCAACCTCCTGAATCTCTTTTCCCACATCAGTCTGAGGCAGAGATGCACACTGCTCTTGGATTGCCTCTGTCAGCATTTGAATTTGCTCATCTTCTCCTTTGAAATAACGTCTTAAAAAAGCCTAGAAATGCATTTTGAACAAACTATAGTTATTTTCAGGTTTTTTCTCAATTTTGATAAATTGCAAAAACAAACTGACACAACTGCAAAACTCTGCCCTCTAGAGTGCATAAACACAATGTGTCTTTATTGTTTATGTCATAGAGGCTTTATTATGTATCATGAACAATAAACAATTTTTTTCATAATTTTCACTCTAGGTTTGAAAAGTATTGTTCATTGTTACTTCTTAATACCTGTATTTACTATGTAAATAAACTGAACCTTACTTAAAATGTTACCATCAATTGTTGAAAATCCTGATAGGCAGATCAGAAAATATTAATCTCTGTTAATGTCTGGGGCGTTCCCTTGAATTTGGGAAATCCCTTAACTTTCCATCCGTACATAAACTGATGATGAAATTAATTTACCTGTGCTAAGTGTTTCATCATCTTCTGTACAATAGAGAGAGCGTGATCCTCCAGCTCCTCTAACATGTGGATGATGTTTGAAAGGTCGTCACTGTTGTTTATAGGTGGATTGTTGAGTCGAGGAGCAAAAAATCTACAGCAAAATAAATATATGCATAAAACTGTATTTATGACAGAATTACAGTTTTGTGGTTGCCTGTGTACGAACATAAAGCTTTAGAAAGTAGAAGTTACCTGAGTTTCCTACAGGTGCTGATGAGCCGAAACAGATGCACAGAATTTTTCTTAAGGTTTTTCTGTTTTTCCAGATGTTTTTTTTCTGCATACACATACCTCGGAGAACATATAGGAATTGAAGTGAAAGTTCATATTAATGTTTATTTAGTATATTTTTATGAAGAAAAGTGTAAAAAATATGCATAAAAATAAATAGATTGATAATGTGTAGACATTCTAGACACTTACCCCTGAACAAAATGATGAAGCTCTTTAAGGCAGAGCGTTTGTGCCGCACACATCAGCGTGTGACTAAATTTTTTAGAACTTTGAATAACAGCATTCAGACACTGAAAAGAAAAAAAAACTCATAAAATAAGTATGTAATACATCATATTTAAAAATGATTACAAATCATTGTTTAGCCAAGCAAAAAATGGCCATTGCACTTTGTTTTCTTTACCTGAGTGACATCTAAGTAAACTCTGATGAAAGTTTCTTCATCCATGGAGTCTTCATTATGTCCTTGTTTCTCATCATAGCACAGGATGTTCTGTAGAGTTGTGGAGATCTTGTTCTGTGGCAGTTAAAGTGAGGCAAAGATATGTTTTATATCATTCCTAAACATTTCGCTATTCTGGGTGGTCTTTTTTGTAGCCTAATACATTGATAATACGTTTAACAAACAAAGATAGAGCATATCATGACCTGCAGTTTTGGCAGCAGTTTCCGTTTTGCTTTCTCAATCCATCCAGTCAACAGCAGAGGGTCGTCCACTCTGAAGAAATGCTGTGAGTCTGGACTGAAACATAGATTATTTCATATATTTGTCAACAGTTCACATTTACAGAAAAGTAAACAACAATCATTTTTTTACCTGAAGAAAACATCTTTTCCCCACAGTAGAAGGCAGAAGATCTCTTGTACAGACAGATCTCTGTTTAGTAGCAGGTCTAGATTGGTAAAGAGGTGACGGCTGTAACTGTCCATCAGATGAACTAGCAGGCCAGCATCTTTCAGTACAGGTGTTAATCGACTCACATCATTCCGTATCATGCTCTGTGCGCTCTTTAGAAAGTCCTGTATCTGCTCTACCTGAGATCCTTGTGGTCCCTCTGCTGGCAGTGTGGGAAAGCATCTCTCCACAAACTGATCTATTTCCTGAAGGTACTTACAAAGCCATTCTTGAGAGTAGCTGTTCTTCAGTTTTCTCCATGTTTTTAACAACTCAACTGCACTGTCAAAGTCCTCAGGGGCTGATTGGTCACTCAAAATCTTTCGGAGAGTGTTAAGCAGTCTCACTTCAACATTTCGAGCAATGAGATCAGGAACTCCAGACTGCTGTGAACTGTATTCAGATGCCTGTTCCCCTGTTAACAGGTTTAGAAAATGTCAAGTTCATAGAAATGAAATTTTTGCATTCATTTTGGTTTCATGTTTTGAAAACATTTTCAAGTAAAATGCAAATTTAATGTCATGTGGTGTAACCATCAAATAAAACGTAACACATCTTCCTTACACTTTGATAGATGTGAATGCAAACATCTTGAACATCATTTAAAAAAGCATTAATTATTCATCATAAATGTGCATGATCAATATCTATTATAGAAAAATAACAAGAGAGTGTCTTACCTTCTGTCTGCTGAATGTTTTTCATTAAAGGTTTCTCTTCATTACCATTCTTTGTTTTCCGCCTGAACATGATTGGCATTTTCTTTTCCTTAAACTTCATACTTGACCGACTTGCTTGTCCCATACAATGCATCAGATTAAATGGTGCGTGCAGTGCTCAAAGCAGGTACATATGTGGGAGATTCCCCTCAAATGAATATCCAGCCAATGAGCTTGCAGCTTATATTGGTTGCTTGGTACTTTCCTCATAAGGGGTTCCATGGCCTTGAAACATAAAGGCTATGTGAAAGGTATGACACGATGGAAGAGAAAATAAGACTGAAACCTAGCCCTTGATTGCGCTATACAAATGTTCACTATAATGTGTTATAAACTAATATCATCATATTGTACAAAAGACTATGTATAGTGACAAGAAGTTAAATCTTGGGAAATGAAAGCCTTGTGCTTATACTGAACTGACACACATAGTAGATCATGTTGCAGTAATGTGGTAAAGCAGAATCCATTTATTTCTCATCACTATGAAGTAATGCTGCTGACAAACCAATGCAGCTCTTTAATGCTGATTAAATCCTAACATCTACTGTACCAGACAGTTGATATACTGCCATCTGATTGATAGTTTTTACTTTTTTTTAGCAAGTAAAAGGCCGTTTAGTATAACTCTAAAAATGTCCACCCTCAGGCTGTGGTACATATATTTTTTTTTTTTGCAATGAAATCTTTGCTGATTTTTTATAAAGTAAGCTTCCTGGGTGGGTGTTTTGTTCTTCACACTTCACACATAAGTTTGGGGTTGTAAGGTGCTCTGTGAGAAGGCTTACTCCAGTTGGAAGTCTTAGCAGGGCCCCAATTGGGCCTCCCCTCCAGGGACATGCTGGGTTGTTAGCTTCTTAGGCCTCCTCAGTCGGAGTCTTACTCTCTCAAAGTTGTTTAGACGATCAGCCTTAAGTTTACCCTGGTTCTCCTTCACACTTAAGGGGTTGTCACAGAGTTTCCAGAATAGAGATAAATAAAGGTTCATTATGATCTTATTCATCAGATCTCACAAACTGCGTTGCGATTAGGCCACTGACACCCTGTGATGAACAATCACGTATGATTACCAGCCACCGCTTTCTCAGATCGGTTTATGATGGATTAAAACTTTGCGTTTCGTTGAGTTTGGAAAATTCTGTACTCGGTAATCATCAGAATATGTCTTCTCCTGTCTCTGAAAATTTCCGAATTTGAAATCATCCCGCGAAATCTCAATTTATTAGGTGTTTAAGTCAACTAGATGATTACAGCGCATTAAAAAAGTACATAACCGGAAATTACTGAGCTGTACGGAAGTGCGTCTCGAGGCCCAGTGCAATTAGTCCATTGTTCTCACTGCCCAGATGGCGGTATCTCAGGAAGGCTCAAGGGGAGCCTAACATCCTGAACCTGCCCCAACGAAGAGAAGGCCTAAGGAAAGTAAAATCAAGGAGGTTCCAGAAGCCCTGCAACCCAGCTTTACTATCCATAAGAGCTCAGGGGAGCAAGTACTCATACAGTGACTTGATTGTACTTTCTTGATTGAGCTTGATTGTACTTACCTCTTGCTCCTGAGGAGTACATCACGAGTTAATGAGTACATTACCACCACAAAGATCTGCTTATCTGTAGCAGATCTCCTTTGTTAGTTAGGCTCATTTGTTGAGCCCCTCTCAAGCTGCTTTCAACCTACACCTTTAGGTAAGCAGTATCTCCTTTGATGTTGCTCTAGGGTTCAAATTGTCAGGCCCGCTCGAGCCTCCTTGATGAAGTGACCTTAAGGTGAGCTTGGTGGTATTTCCTCCACTTCTTAGTGTCGGTTGTACCATTGTACTAACCTCGCTTTGAAAGTCACTGTGTAAGTACTTGCCCCCCTGAGCTCTTATGGATAGTAGAGCTGGGTTGCAGGGCTTCTGGAACATCCTTGATATTACTTTTCTTAGGCCTTCTCTTCGTTGGGGTGGGTTCAGGATGTTAGGCTCCCCTTGTGCCTTCCTGAGATACTGCCTTCTAGGCAGTGAGAACAATGGACTACTTGCACTGGGCCTTGTGACGCACTTCCGTTTTGAAAGCATATGGCTCAGTTATTTCCGGTTATGTACATTTTCGTAAGGGTGTTTATCAGTCAAACTCATTTAAAACTGTACATTCATCAGGTATGAAATATGATCAGTAAAGGAAAAATACCATTTGTGAATGTGGCAGGTTAGTGGGGAAATATATTTATTTATTATTCAGAATGCACATACCGAAGGGAAATAAATTTATAGTAACCTTTCAGCAGGTTGAATATGATTCATGTTAACGCAGAGAATATGATTTATTTGTTTTTTTAAAGAAATGCCAGCCCTAAAATGTAGTAATAATCTGCGTTCTCATGAGAAACTGTCTGTATGTAGGTGCGCTGAATGCTAACTGGAAAGTACCGAGCCGTAAGAATGTGCAAGTAGTTGTGCAAGTAGTCTATTGCATTCCTAAGTTTTATTGAAGTTGTAGTGTTAAGGGCAGTTGCTTTAGGTTGCTAGGCCCTTTCTGAGCCTCTCTGCTCCTCGGGGTCCTACTCTCTCAAAGTTGTTAGGCTTGCAAGCCTCCTTTGATGATCGGCCCTAAGCTGACCCCAATTCTCCTTCACCCTTGAGGGGCTGTCACAGAGTTCCCTGGTGCCAGGAGCTTGATTGTACTTCCCTCCTGTCAAACAGCTAGGCTTTTTGTAAAGCTTCCCCAATAGTCTGCTTCAGTATTTGGCATCAAGTTGTTAGGCTCCCCTCTAGGAGCCTCCTTTGCTGTTGAGGTCTCTTAGCTCTAGGGTTCAGTCAAGCTGTCAGGCTTTTTCGAGTCTCCTTGATAAACTGACCTTGAGGTGAGCTAGGCAGTATTTCCTTCGCTTTTTAGTGTTGGTTGTTACTCCGCTCCCTGAAGTAGTGAGTACCATTGTGCTTCCCTTGCTTAGAGGGTCACTGTATGAGTACTCGCTCCCCTGAGCTCTTATGTATAGTAAAGTTGGGTTGCAGGGCTCTCAGAACCTCCTTGATTTGCTTTCCCTAGGCCTTCTCTTCAGATTGTTCAGGTTCAGATTGTTAGCCTCCCTGAGATGCCGCCCTTTAGCAGTGAGTACAATTGCACTTCCCAGTTTTATTAGGGTTGTAGTATTAAAATCAGTTGTTTAAGGTTGCTAAGGCCTCTCTGAGCCTTCCTAACAAGCTATTCTTTAATGCTTGGTGCTACTCCCTCAGTTTAGAGGGTCTGTATTTTGCATACGCTGCTCTCTATGGTGGCGAGCATTTTGATACATTTTTTTAAACACTTGTCAGTAAGTTCTCGTTCCTTAGTGCCCTGTTCTGTATGTAGGTTAAGCATGTCAGACACTTCCACTTCTCCATAGACTAGACTTTTTAGAGTAGTTATACTGGGTACTCCGCTCCCTAGAGCTTCATATTGCAGTCATGCTAGGTTGCAATGCGACTGATGGGCCTCCCACAATGGTTGCCGTAATGAGCAAGCTTGGCAGTATTCCTTGGCAGAGTTTGGGCATCCCTGCCCTAAAATATGGGGCAAAATAGCATTCCCCTCACTTAAAGGGTTATTATCTGAGTACTTATTGCCAAGATCTCCATTCTCCACATAGGTGAGCTTGTTTTAGTACTCCTCTTGCCAGTTGGTTACATTGGACTCATTTTTATGTGTGTTGTGACAGAGGTTCTTGGCTATCCTTTACCCTCCCTGGGAATTAGGGGTTGACGTATTGGGTGCCCCTAGGTGACAGGCTAAGGTCTGGTAGGAATGGTGACACCTGCATGCCTGGCCATATCCTTTTTAAAGAATCACATTCTATGTCTGATTCTAAGCCTTTGAGCTCTGCCCTGGGGCAGGCCTCATATTAAGTGAGAGGTTAGGGGCTTTGGCTGAAGGGGATAACGTCACTGCAGCCGCTGTTGTATCCCAAGGGGTGACTCCTTCAGTTTCCTCCAAGGAGCTGTTACTTACTGAAAATCTGGCACGCATTTCTCTCGGCATGGCACGGCTTGTACTTGGTTTCCTAAAGCGACCATTAAAAAGACAGAGTGTGAGTTCCCTCAAAGGGGAATGTCTCAAGTTATGCATATAGCTACTGTTTCTTGAAGCAGAATGGGACACTGTGTCCCCCTACCATGCCTCTGGAATGCCTGCTTCGAAAGAAGTGGATAACGTGCTCTTCCGGTGTCCTTCTATACTATGGTCATATTAGTGGTGACGCATAGGCTGCTGCTGGCCAGTGTTATTCTTGTGTTTAGACATGTTTCAGACACTGGTCATGCTGATGCCATTCCCGATAGCGACTGGTAATAGGACGCGATGTCTCGTTCCATCACAGGGAACCATGGTTACATGACATAACCTGAGACATTATTAATGGGGGCTGGTTTATTTAGTGTGATCCAGGCAGTACTGGTGGGTCGCTCATCATTGTTACAATTGTCAAGAGGAGCAGTCAATTGTGCTGCAGGTAGTTTTTTTTAATACTATTTTGTTGAAATAGTTGTTAATGCTATTTTGTTTAAATAATTTTAAATAATTTACTGTGCATACGTGATTAATGAAATATTGAGTAATTATTTCATAGAAATCTGTCTGCTGCTGGTGTGCTGCTGCGTGGTGGTTCATCAGTGTGTATTCTGGTGCTGGGTTATGGAGAGATTTATGTGGGGGTTATTAATTTGGTGTAATTTGCAGATTTGGTTTGAATGTGTGTATTTTGAGAATTTAAGTGTTTTCCTTTTTTTCTGTTCTCCTAAGCACTAAGTTGTCCAATTGGACATCGATATTGATGGTCCAAGGTATGATATTGAAGGTGGCCACTGTATGGTATGAGGAATTGTTGTGATTACTATTGTGATTGTGATATGTTTATTTTTTAAAAAGTATTGTGCATGTCTTTTGTAGGTATTTTTAAATGGTTAAAGAAGTTAATGAAATTAATGAAGTTAATCAAGTTACAAAATTAAGTTACAAAAAAAAACTAGTTAACACTACTGCGAGGGTGTTTGTAATGCCGCGTCTATTGGAGGGAAGGTAAATTTTACATCGTTCTCTCTTCTGACTGCCGATATCAGTCTCTCTCAGTTTTTTTTCTTAGACTGAAAGTTGTGAAAACACTATCATGGAGTTTTTCTTTTGCTATTTGAGCAAATAGGAATGCAAAAAATATATTTGTGGTACTCTCCCATTCACTGTTCTAGGATTTTACCCAGCTATGATTGTACATTGGATTAAAAACAACAGTATAAAATCTCTGAAATCAAAGCAGGCATTCATCATTTTATTGTTAAATAAATATAATATTCAGGTACAGATAGTATAGTCAGAAAAGAACATATTACACCATTAAAAACAAAAACAGTCTTTATGAGGTACTAATATAAAAATCATAAAATGCAAAATAGGTATTTAACACAAGATAATAAAAAACTACATATTTCGACATAAAAAAAGTGTTAAATAACTTGTAAATTCTGTTACAAAATGCTGTTAATACTTTCAAAGCTGTAATATTCTAAATAAATATGACTTATAAATTTATAACTTAACTTACAACACCACATCTTCTCCAACATCCTTAATTTTCCAAGAATACTCTTGCCAATATGGAGATTGCATGGTTTTCAGAATTTCTTTTCAACTTTGTTTCCACCAATCCCCTTCCTTTATTTTATTGTCTAACTTAGCTTTCCATTTTACTTTAATATAAACTCTTATTTACAACACAAATGTAAATTCTTATCTTTACTTTATTAGGATTTAGGCTATAGCTTTGATTATAAACCACAACAAAAGGTGAAGAATCTTTTTTTTTTAAAGAGAATTTTAATTTAATCTTTTAAATAACTTCTTATTTGTAAATGCTTAGAAAATAATTTCCTAGACAATGAATATTTTTTTCACTATGCTCTCAAAGGTCTCAATCTCAGCATACATTAGATCTTAAAATCTTATAAGCCCTTTACCAACCCAGCCCTTGAAAACATCATGTATATCTGGATCTCTGCGTACAATGCAAGCGTACGTTTGTCATCTTCAACTCTAAGACCTTTTATTGTAGAATTAAATTATATGCTTTGTGCTAAGGGCACTATGCATAGGGTAAATATTTGAGATCACAAAGGATCTTTGTCTTGTCTTGTACTGAACTTTTTAAAATATATATATATGTTTTAATGTTTTTCAACTAATTTAATAAACAAATTAACAATTTCTTTCAATAGTTCAGTGGTTTCTTTTCCAGTCATATTAGCCTGTTTTTGTCTGCTTTGTTTCTCTTTATTTACTGAGGATCTATTATTTTTTTTTTTTTTTCCATCATTGTACCAGACCTCAATAAAATATCAGAATGATTATCTTGGGAATACACACCAAAAAAGTAATGTTCAAAAAAGATTTGAAACCCCAAAACACTATTAAACGAGGATATCTAGTCAGTTTTTACCATGCTGTTCTCACTCAAACTATTTACCACCAAAACAAGAAAGTCCCATCAAAAGGGGACAGGTGAAACATCTAGGCTTTGGATTGAGGCTGAGGTCCCGGCTCACGTCCAGCACTTGCCTCACCTGTCGCTCTGATAACACCCTCCTCCACCGCAGCAGATCAGGTACATACTGCTCACTGCAAAACAATCAGAAGAAGACTTTACTTCACTGTCTGATGAAAACAAAATCACCCATTTTCTGTTTAAAATAGAACAGTTACATTGAACCACCTGTAAATATGAAGTTATAATTTGTAGAGTTATTGGTCTGAGTTTACCTGTCCTTAGGGAAGTCTCTGAACAAACGACTACAGATAATCTTCAGTCCTTCTACATCATTGCAATGCAAAACTTCACTCATTCTTTTAAGAAGCTGCTTCTGCTGGACAGCAGTGCCATTCTGCAGGCAGAAATCACTTAAACCATGAGATTTGCATTAATTTAATGATTGGAACACCACACTATTATTCTCTCAAGTCATTAAAATTACTTTTCATAAGAACTGGTCAAGGAAGATTTATTTGTCAGCTAATATGAGTGAACAATTATGCTAAATATAGTTTTATAATACATCAGGAAATCAGCCCATGAGAACATAAGACAAAAAAAAATTCTCACCAGTTCAGAGAATACATCATTAAAATATTGAACATCCTCTTTTATCTTTTCCACAGCATTTCCCCAACGCTTCTGTAGCTTTATGAACTTGCTCTTCAACAGGCATTCTAGGTACACTTTGGAAACGCTGTCGTAAGCTATTTTCACAATGATCTGTCAGACATAAAGAAGGCATTGGAGAGAATGAGAATGGCGGAGAGGGTGGAGTCTGAATCATTTTGATTTCATATACTGACACACTAGATAGTTTACTTATTAATTTATTTGATTACTTACACTGTGCACTATTTCGATCTCGGGGGTCTGAGGCAGAGATGCACACTTTTCTTGGATTGCCACTTTCATGTAATAAATACACTCATCGTTTGTCTCGAAGTAACTTCTTAATGTGCACTACAATGTACATTCGCAGAGAAACAGGATTACAGTATTACAACACAAGTAAGTGGTAGTCCAAAACACAGACAAAATGGATCACAGAATGCATTCCTTGAAAAGTGTAAAAGCTACAGTATTCGCATTGGTAGTAACTTGTGCAGATGATCGTAAACACAAATATTAATGAATCAAAACATACCTGTGCTATGCTTTTCATGCTCTGTTCTACAATAGATACAACATTATTTTCCAGTTCCTGTAGCATTCCTTTGCAGTCGCTATTTTTTTTATTTGGATTGATTTGTGCAGCATATTTTCTGTAATAAAACAGCACCAGTTTTATAACAAAACTGATGGAAAATTGTAATAGAAGAATTTGGGGTTCCCTTTCAGGAACTCGAGCTGCGTCGAAACGCTATGGGAACGCCTCCAGCGTGACCACGCTCTGAAATACGTGTGCAAACAGTCCAATGGAGAAGCGAGACGTCACAGGCGGGGTGACGTAGAGACCAGGAAGCTTAAAAGCACGTGCAGTGCATGCAGGCGGCAGCTTCTGTCTTTCAGCAAGCGCTCTGTGTGTGTGTGTCACTCTGTTTTTTGTGCTAGTTCGCACAGCTTTTATTTGAGAGTGTCACTATGTCCTCGTGAACTTCCCCGCGGCTCGGGTCCCGCTTTTGCCGAGGCAGAGCGGCGACCGCGGCCGTGGGGATCGCACATAGATCTACGGACGGGTTAGAGACGGGTCCGCCCTATCTCTGCCTTTCCCTCTAGATCTAGCGCTCTCTTTCTAGGTTCGGAAGCCCCTTTGAATGAGAGCTCGCGGCGAAGCGGGCTGCGTCAGCTCTCGAGGGAGTTGACAGCCCGCACTTTCACTGCGCACGCTCGCTCTCGGAGGACTCTCTTCGAGGAGGGGGCCTTCGTGAGCTTCCCCGCGGCACGGGTCCCGCTTTTGCCGAGGCAGAGCGGCGACTACGGCCGTGGGGATCGCAGCATAGATCTGTGAATGGGTTAGAGACGGTTCCGCCCTTTCTCCTTAGATCTAGCGCTCTCTCTCGGGGCTCGGAAGCCCGCGCTGCGGTTCTTCCCCCTCTGAGTGAGAGCTCGCGCTGCTGCGGCTGTCTTTCTCCGAGGAGATTGATGCTGTCCGCATATGAGCTGACTGCATATTAGATCGCTCGTTTCTTCCTGCTCTCGCTTTTAAGAATAAATAAATAAATAACAAGATCGGGGATTCAAGCGATTTATGTGTGGTTTGTTCGGGAGCTGAGCATGTACAGTCCGCCCTTGAGGGGGCGGGCTGTGTTCATTCATAAATGAATAAAATGTATTTACTGCACTCTCACCATGTACTTTCGCTAAGAGTGGATGCTGCCAAAAATAAATAAATAAAA